>WEKY01031011.1:0-24043 GCA_013390045.1 Picathartes gymnocephalus
TTCTCTGCAGGGCTGTTCTCAATGTTTGTGATTAAAGGCTTAGAGGGGAAAAAAAGCAGTTTTCTCATGGACTTTGTCAGTCTAAACTTTCCAAAGGGTCTGCCACAGAACTTGTAGCATAAGAGCTTGAAAGGCGTTGGGAGCAATCAAGAACCTACAAGTGGAGGTCAGCAGATGTAGCTGAGTTATAAGTAATTCATCATTCACTTTCACATTTATTTACATTTACAGATAATGATCAAAACCTGTGGATTTCAGAAGAATTCCACTCAAGTTAGAGCAGTCTCACAGCAGCTGTGAAATTGGAATACCAGCAGAGCATACTTGCAACTTGTTCTATGTTCTTACTTTGAGGGAAGGTGAAATAGAGCTGGGTGGCTTTGAACTTGTTCTGTGTAAGAATGTATTTTTAATAACTAATAATTCTATTAAAGTAGATGGGTAATTGATATATGCTTGTGCAATTTCAATTTTGTCTCCTAGTTCATGTGTTGTCTTTTTTAGTCTTTCTTCTGTTATTTTTTATTGTATTTTTGGGGAGGTAGGTCTCCTATGTGTGACAGTCTTATAAGACATATGCAAGTGTATGGAGTTGTGCTCCATCAGGACCTTGTCACAAGGGAGGAGAGATGGTGTTTGTTCACAACCATCCAAGAATTATAATGATTAAAAGTGCCTTTGCAAGTTCTCCTGTCAGCTCATTTTCAACAGAAGCTTTGCTGTGATTTGCTAAATCTCAAAAACATCCTATGTCCAGTCTTTGCCAGTTTCTGGACTACAAATGAACCTGAACTTCCACTTTGAGAAAGTTCAAGTTGGTAGTAAACAGTGAAAACTGATTGTCCTAAATTCCAGAACTATATTGCACAAATATGGCCTGCAGTAATCCTATAGCGCTGCATCTCCATGCACTGCACGTGGTAAGAAAATATTGCCTCCAGCTGCTGCCTGCAAAAGACTTTCTATTCTGAGGCATAACATTTCTCTGTAGGGATACATTAGCTGAATTTATATATATAGCCTGTCAGAAGTCATAATCTAGAGAATTAAGCTTTTAAACATTTGTGAACTACCTTGTATAATGAACTTCTTATCCTGCTTAAATTATTGAAAAGACTCAGTGAAGTGAGACACTTAATTTTTGTAGAGTGAAATCTTTTCAAAAGACCAGTCAGGAAGAAAATTCAGCATCTGCAGAAACGTGAATATCAGAATTTCAAAGCTTCTAACTATTGGATGACTGTATTTCAACAACATGCACACATTTGCAATAAATCACATTATCCATCATGCTTTCCTAAACGTACACAAGGATGTAAATAGGTATGAAAACTTCAACAGAAAAGTTACATTATTTGCAGAATTTTGCAGTATTTGTGCTGCTATGCTATTTTACCCATTGCACATGTAAATACCAAATAGAGACAAGTTGCACAGGGCAACCTCTCCTCTTGAGAATAAAGGTCTACCACATAATCAAACATAGCAGTAAAAATTCCAATAAAAAGTGGAATTGAATTATTAACCTCTAGGAGTTCTAAATCAAACTTAAAAGTAGTCTGTGGAGTTTTAGTCTCTACAATCCTCCTCTTACAGTAGATTTCCAGCTCTCAGCGTGCAGTCTGGCAGCAGTAAGTGCACTGTGCCTCGGAGCAGCTGTTCATGATGGTATCCAGCAGCTGAAAAAAACCCCACTGAGAGTGCCAAAAAATAAAGTTTTTAAATCTACTCTAGAAACTCTCCCCTCCTTCCCCTAAAGGACAGTTTATTCACAAAGGTTAAAATAATTTTGGATGAAAAAAAGCATAAATTAAAATGTAAAGAGTTTTCTGCTTGTTTTGGGGTTGGTTTCCCCATCTCCTCCCCCTTTTTTCTCCTATCTATATCTTTGCACCTTCTGAAACTAATCAGATGCCTTGGCACACCAGATTGTGTGGCTCCTCAGCCTTACATATGTTATAAATTTGGGATCCTCTTTCTGAAAGGCTGGAGTATGATGGGATGTCTCTTGTGAATCTGCTACACCTGGAAGGCCAGGTGCATCTTTCCTCCTAATTCTGTCTTGGTAATTTTTCAATATGCCTTTCTTGGAGCTGGTAGCTCTCAGGTGTCAGATATATCTTTGTCAGGAAAATGTACTTCTGCTTTTGTTGCAGTGTCTTTTAGACCAGTTTGGAGTACTCGTGATTCTATACCCTCCTCTTGGAAAATGTAGGTGGACTTTGACATTCTTACAGAAGCCAGACTGGGGCTGAATTGTTGATGGATGGGTTGAAGTCAGAGTTGCTGGTGGGTGTGTGCAGCCCCTGTGTCCATGAGTGACACTGACACACAGCTGTGTGCTGTCCCCACCCTGTCACTGCTGCCACTGCCCAGTGTGGATTCTGGGACTGGCTGGAGCCTGGTCTTCTATACTTGCACTTGGGCAGGTGAGTTGGGAAAACTCCAGGTACTAGTGCAAGCAAGAGGAGCACAAATAACCCATTTCTTTTTACTGTCTTCTGGTCTAAGCCCACTTTATGTAACTCTTACCTGCCTGCTAACACTGTGAGCGGGCATTGTGTTCAGTGGAAGGGGCACCACAGCATGGGGCTGGAATTGAGTCATTGGAAGTGCTGCTTATAAGACACCCTTGGCTCCTCTGACTTCCTCAAGAGCTTTCTTCAAAGGAGTTATTAAACCTGCTTTGCCATAGGGAGCACTTTGGAGCCCACATGTATGTAAAGAGTTTCATCTTTTTCAAAGTCTTGCACTTGTTGTGGATTCACAGAAAATGCAGCTGAAGAGGTGGCCCAGACAGCTCTGTCAGGGTGCAGCTTTCCACAGAGTTCCCTCTAAGTGTTAACAAACAATTTTATGAATATTGCTGCTGGTATACTAGCAATGGATTGTAGGCACAAAAACTTTCTGCTGTTAACTCAAGTGCTGTACTCTGATCCTAATCACTGTTTTGAATCTGGTTTAATTTATTTACACTAGAAAGAATAGATGACCTTTACCTGATCTGTACCTGACTATACCTGGCATTGGATCTTTGCATTATGCTTATTTGTTTCATAGAATTTAATTAAAAATGTGTCAGGGAATGTTCTTAGCCATTGCAAAATTGTCTCAGTAAAGGATGGATCTATGGATCTTTAAAAACCATCTTATCCATTGCTTTTTATTTTGCCTTGGCTGTATTTCTGTCATAAAAATAATTTTTAAATAGTATTTTTTAATAGAGCACTAATGAAATCTGCAGGCAGCATCAGAAAGCCTGTTGATCTCTTGTCAGTGGGTCCCACGATACTGGCTGATTATAATTTTATTTTTATGTCAGAGAATGTATTTCAGTGGAAGCACTCCAAACTTTAAACTAACTTGAGACTTTTAATTAAATGTCGCTTGCATTTGGCTGCTGCTGTCTGTGTGGGGAAGAGTGGGATGACAGCTTCTTGGTTCCTTTAGCTGTGCTGTGGTGTTGCTGAATGAAGCTTCCTTTTTGCCTGCTGTAGGAAGGAAGACAAAGCAAAATACTTGTTCTTTTATTGTAACTGTTCATTCCTGCTGTAAGTGGGATATGTGGGACTTGCATCACGTGAGAGGCAGGAAACCATTCATATTTAGGAAGAATATTGTTAATGCTTATCCCAGGAGCCTAAATGCATTTCCCAGATAAAGCCTATGACTAGATCAGTCACCAGATATCAAAAATACAAAGGTTGTCAATGCTTTTTTGCACTTGTCATAATTTAAATTAATTTCTATGTCCTATAAGGGATATTAACATATGTGACTCTGTATAAATATCTCCTGCAGAGTTATAGATTCTTTGCATGACGTATATACAAATACCTTCTTTGGTGGGGCTAAGGGGTTTGCACCAGGTGATCTCCAGAGGCATTTTCCAGACTAAATTATTCTATGATTCTATTCCCTTATCCTGAATTTTATCTTTGTTTCCTTTGAAGTGAAAAAGTTTTATATTTTAGTAGTAGGCCCAAGGTGAGGGAACACAGCTGCCTGTCGTGTGAGTCATTCAGTACCTGGGTGAGAACTGAGGGACAGTGTTTACCAAGTTGCCCGAGGTTCCTGTTCTGCAGATGCCATCTGACAAATTACTTTCTTACAAATAGTGTGAGTATTTAATCTCCTGTGTGACATATAAAGTATGTACTGCGTGATAATCCTGAATACACTTGCTGCAGCACACTGGGTCCTGACTCAGGGAGAAGCAGCTGTGAAGGAGTGTGAACGAGCTGGGAATATGAAAACACTCACAGTGATAGAGGGAGTAATTACTGATCTGAAAGGGAAGGGTATGAAACCCCATCCCTGTTACTGAACTCAAAGGCAAAACCCGAGTCTGTTCAGCACAGGGAGGTGCAAGTCCCAGCAGACTGTCAGGGTCTCCCCTCTTCTTGTTCACCCTCCTGCTCTGGTCAGAGCCCTTTTAGTCCAGAGCAGGAAGGGGGTCCCCCAGGAACAGCCCTCCAGGAATACTCTCTCTAATTCCAGATGGCAACAGCACCGCTGGATCAGCTCCTCTTCCCTTCTCTGTCACTTTGATTAATTTTTGCAAGGATGTTCTCCAGTGTCAAAGATGATGATTTAAGATTAGCCTGGGTCAAGGAAACAAAAGTCTCTGACACATTTCAAGATTGATGGGTAGGAGCAGTCCTCTGGTGCAGAGAAGGCAGTGGCTCATTAGGGCATTTCCAGTGGACAGAAATGTTACATTCTGTGTTTGTTATACCAGGCAATAATTTTTAAAATTATAAACTCTTTGTTTCATATGAAGAGAAAATAACTCTGTTTAATCATTGCTTTCCACTGATATTCTCATTAAAAGAGGGATATCACCCTCTAAAGGGTAAAAAATGTCAGAATAATGAAGAATGTGCTAAAACGACAATGGGAGCTTTTTGCTGGCAAGGTGCTAACTGGTGAAAATGCCTGACCTTTAGATTTCTGTTGGGAGTTTTGAATGTGTGTCTTTGTTTTGAAAAGTGGAATTGTTACATGATTTTTGATGGAATTGATGAACTACAATGGCTGTAGAGACAAAAGCATGAAATCTGGCTGTGAAAATTAGGCTGCTGAAGAAATACCTTTGGTTTCTATGTTTTGTCAGAAGACTATAAACAAGAAATAATCATAAATGGTATTGGTCCCTCTCCAATAACTTCATTTTACTGATCTTTCAAAAGCTATATTAAAGCTTCAGTTGTTAACCACCCATCAGAAACATTTAAAAATGCAGGTAAACTCTGAATTCTTCCTCTAAAATAACTGAACCCTATAAATTGTTAACTGTGTTCAGGAGGATGATTCTACTGAAGATTATTGTCTCCTAGGAGATAATGATCATCTTCATTTTCATGCTTCTAGAAAATTCTCAGTACTTTACAGAATCACTGAACTAAGAAATTAATTTCTATTGCTTGTATGAGAACAATAATGTCTCCAGATTCAGTTTTCAAGTAGCCCTTTGAGTACTGATGTCTACATCAATTTGATTTTTTCACATGTAAAATTCTAACAAGAAAAATGGCCACTTGCTTCCAATTCTTGATTTTCATCACTTCTTGTGTTGTAGTTGATTTAGACCATAAATTCTTCTTGTTGGTGCACATTAGTTGGTGTAAGTTATCACAGAAATACTGTGAGAGATTCATGCTCACCGAATTTTCTTGCTGTTACAAGAATCCACCTGGTTCCTGTGTACCTGGAGCAGCCAGGCTCTGTCTCTTCTGCTAAACATCATGTTCTTTCCACTCATATTAACAGCAAAATAGGCACTGGCCTCTGTTTGCATCCTTGCTTGAAATCCATGATGAAGCATAACCTAAAACTAACCAAATCTCAATGTTAGGCTGCAAATTTTGGACAATATTTTGACTTAGTTGTGTGTCACTCACGTTATGTGAGGTAAAATAAATCTTCAAAATAATGAAATCATGCCTAAAAGACCAACAGCTTGGAGTGTAAACCTTTTCATCCAGTGAGTATTTGATACAAATAATGAATGATAAGCTACTTTATAAATGGTGCTAGAGATGTGTTCAGTAGGCAGTCTGTCCTTCTTGGATGTCACGTGTGAACAGTTCTTCATTTTCAATTGCAGACTTTTTATTCAGAATTACTGAATGGATTCTCATGTAAACATATTTCAGTCTACTGAAGAATTACAAAAGTGATTTCAATATTCAACTCCTGTGTGATTTGTTACTTTCAGGATGTGGTGTTGGCTCTCTCTGTTTTGTGGTTGGATGAATGCAGCTCCAGCAAAGCCTTGAGAAATATTATCAGAGCTATAAACATTTTTTTAAAAGCTGATAGAGCAAGGCTGGCTGAGTAAGGGATCTTTACATATTCTATTCTGGGTTTTCTGAGCTGAACTTTGCTAGAGGCATTGTTACAAGGAGAAAATATCCTGTATAATATTTGATGTGCTGAAATTTAAAGCATCTGTGTCAGGACTTAAGCCTCAGGCATTGAGGACACTTCTTCAAGCCCTTCTGTTAAATCCATTAAGCATTAGCCTCTGCAGTGCTCTGTTAATCATCACCAAGTTTTGTAAGTTAAAGGTGATAAAACATGAAGGAGGAAAGAGTTTGCCAAGCAAATAAATTTAACTCTGTGGACGTAACTCACATTATCGTGTCACAGATATTGGTATTGTTCTGGAATTGTGCTGTCTATGCTCAGACGCTTTGGGTATGAATGTTACTTGGTTTTGTCTTGGGACAAAATATAGGGAGTAGGAAAATGATATTTAATAGGATAAGATATGGTTGATAATGTTGCCAAAAGCTGAGAGAAAGAGATGTGCTAGGATGTACTTGATGAAATTTATAATTTACTGCAAGAAACTAATTATCCTTGGCTTTGTATACGATTAATCTCTCCTTGAATTTATCTCCCTAGAAACTTTATCAAACAACTTATTTACTGATTTGCTTAATGCAAATTTCTACTGAGCTTTTAAGTTTTTTCTTTCCTAAACTGGTGCAGTGCTTAAAGAGTGAGTAGGGCTTAGGCTTGGTGCAAATGTTTGCATCTGAACACATGGACTCTTTTAATTAAAAAAGGTCATTTTTTTTTTTTAATTTCAGGGATGGGATTTTTTTTCCACCTACTTAAAACATTTTTGAGTATTTGTCATTGTCCAACCTGTAGAAGACTGAAATTTTATTGATGCTGAATATTTTGGACATATGATCTTTCTTTAAAGGCTTTCAGGGTTGCTGTTGTACACACAGCTAGCTTGTGCAGAATTCTTCTAAAACCAGTTATATTGGAAATCAGAGATAGATTTATTTTTGAAGAAACTTACAAGAAAATAACTCATGTTTCTTCAATTCTTCATGTATTTTTCCTAGCAAGGGTACTGAACTTCTATAAACTCATTGTGAGGGAATTGCTGTATTAATTGCTGAAATTTAGAAGACTTTTAAATGTGATTGACGTTGTGGATTGCATTACAAGTGTTACTAGGTGGATTTGCATTCAAACTTCTTCTAGCAATTTATTAGACAACTTCTCAATGTTGTTCATTTGAAAGTTTTAAGTCAGAGAAGGTTCTGAGTTCCAGATGCATTAAAATTTTGAGAATTTTGTGCAGGCAAATGTTTCTGTTGGTTTGAATACGAGTGTTGATTGACTCCACTAGCAGCTTTTAGATGTGTGTTTCCATTTGCATGTGCAATATCAAAAGCAATCATACTTTGGCAGGCAAAATGAGATCCAGGTAACCCCATGAAACCAGGCTGCACCATCCCCTTCAAGATGACAAAGTTATTTGCAGGCGTTTCATGAAGCAATGCATTGTTTATTGCCTTCTGCTTTTATAGAACTTTTTATCTTCTGCCTGTTTTTCTGCTGAGAAAATTGTTATTCCAAGACTTGTCATCTTACTGAAGACGATCCAGCCTATATTATATGAATTGAAATAGAACTGGGAACTAATAGTGTTGCCCAAGATGCAGAGACCATTTTCTGAGAAATTTATCAGTGGCAGGGCACACTGTTTTCAAAGATAAACCTCAGGAAACCTTCACTAGAGAAGACCTGAATGGTTCCACTTCAGAAATGAAGCCACCAAGCAAATGACGAAGTAAGATTGCTAGAGAAGGCCTACACATAAAGCTGCTGAGTAAATATGATTTATTGCAGTACTTTGTTCCTCAGATTTGAATGATGTTTTTAATTTTGTGTGTTTTATGTAATACCACTCACATATTTTTGCTTGAATAAATCAAGATAAACCCTAGTGAGATTTTTATTGCTGCTAAAGATGTTTTATGAGTGAGGTTATTCTTGTGATCACCTTTCTGTTACTTGTGGTTATCACTGCAGTATTTGAATGCTTCACAAATATTTATCTTTGCATTCCCTTACCAGATCTGTCTGGGCCCTGACAAGGACAGCACTAACACTCCCTGTTTCAGCATATGAATGCTGGCACTGGAAGTCATCCTACCTGGGCACTGGGAGTATCACAAACTGAATGTTAATGGTCTGGCCTGCACTAACACCTCTGGAATCCAGTGCTGCCTGTTCAAACACAGATTTCTGAATTCTCAGTATAGCCAAGAGGCAGGGACACCCTGCACAAAGATACTAAGATAAATATTTAAGTCTTTAGAAGCCTGGAATGAATCAGTGAGTAGCTGCATTTTTGAAGCATCTGAATTGACCAAAGCTGTCAGACTCCTCAGCATTATTTACTGTGTTGCAAAACATTTTACCTTATGTTACTTCTTCCCCCCCTATTTAATATATTTTTATGTTGTTTTTTATTTTTGTGCACTTAGTAGATGTATGTTTCATCTTGGGCATATGGGAAATAATCCTTGATTGTTACTACCTGTAAAAACCCCACTGGCAATATCTTGCAGTTTATACCCATTTTTAGCTTATATTTCCTTACTGACAGGTGAATGCAGAAAGCAGGGGAGATGTTTTGACACTTTGAGCATCAACATTTCTGCTGGAGTAGAGTATCCTAGAATTGGCCATGCAGTACTGTTTAAATACGGGAGGCTTTGACTGTCTTTGAACTTATAAATAGTTATAGACAGCATTTTATTATCATACTTTAGTATCTAGAAACAGTGAAGAAACAATTTCCTATAGAAGTACTGTCTTCCTTGCAAGTGCAAAATGAAATTCTTTTATGCTGTGACTGAGCATATCCCAAATAATTTTAAGCTACTGATTGATTTTCTCTTGCTTCCTGTGGGCTCTTTGGTTTAATAAAGTGTTTGAGCAGTGGAATGCAGAGCGACTGATTTTATCCTGTGATTAATCTCATATATGACAATTGAGGGATACTTCTGGCTTTTTTCCCCTCATATTTTTTCACAATACTCTTTCATTTATTCCTAGCTGTCTCATAAATGACTACACAGTTGACTAGATGCTGTTTCTAATATTTCTTCTTCCACAGTTTGGCCAATAAATCCACTGATAATCACAGGGAGCTTCCTTTATGAATGTTAATAAAGTAATTTGATTGACGGCTGTTCCTTCACTTATGACACCTATTGACAATAATCCATTTGAAGTGCACATCTTCAATGCCTTTCACAAGGATCTGAAGAGACAGGGCAGTGCATGCCCCGTTTTGCAGGTAGAAGCTGGGGAACAGAGGGATTGATTTTCTAAGGATCAAGTAAGTGCACAGCAAAGCAGGGGTTTGAATATTTTTCTCCATCTTATGAGCTCGCTTTCTAATCAATGAATTGTTCTTGCTCACTTGGGTGGGAAGTGTGGGCACTGTTTGTAAATAATTTTCACTTTTAGACACGTGTGTGTTTCTAGTGGAGGTAGGAACCTTTGCAGAGGGAATTTAGGCCTAAAAACTGTGACATTGCTTTTGTTAACTGCATTTCTCAGTCTCCCTAGATATTATCCATGAATTTTCCTTCATTGTGAATTTTCCCTCTCTCTGGACCACAGATAGAAAATCACTGGTGTGGACCAAGAAGTAAAGGCGATATTTTCATCCCTATTTTGTATTTTACTGCTGCTTCCTGGATGGCTCTGTAGTTGCTTGGACATTCTGGATCATTGCCCTTGGCTCACATGTTCCTTTGCAATAAATGGTTACTTAAACCCTTACCTTTACTACCCTTATTTTAAAATTTAATTCCTTTATACAGTTTTTTATCTAAACATGACCACTACTGCATGGCAAGAAATGAAATGAGGTCTTCTCCAGTAAATCATCTATCTTTGAGAATAACTATCTGCCATCTGATCAGAAACCACACTGCTTCCTGTAACTTCACACTTACTCATCTTTGCAGAATCAACCCACTGAAAACTGATGGTAGAATTTTGGGTATTTTTAATTAGTGACAGAAAAACTTATCTTAGGATCTACTAAGATTGCATAATCTGGAGGCGTGCAACAGTCGCCTGTCTTGCACACAGGAGTTTCTACCAGTTCACCTCTTTAAAGTCTGTCCTGCACTTGCCCTTTGTACTCTCTGAGGTCTTGTTGGGCTGGACTTCCTGTCTGGAACCACATGAAGTCAGCACCAAGCACGTGAAAAACCAGGCAAATGTCTCTGGCTTTTCTGCTCACCTTCCTCTGATTGCTCCTTCTGTCACTCTCCTACTCCAGGCTGTAGCAGACTTGTGAACCAGACATGAGGCAGGAGGGCAGAGTTGGAGAAAATCAGCAGCAAGGAGATGTCCAAAGATAAAGTGCAAACATAATTTCAATCAAACCCAGCTTGTCTCTTACTTGTAACAAGAGTGGATATATATAACCTATATAACCTTCATATATCTTCAGTCATTTCCCCACAACCTAATTCTGAGGAATGACGCTTAAATCAATGTGATTAGGTTCAGCTCCTGGCTCTGCTACAATCTTTTAGTGAAACTTTGCCCAGATTTTTATTGTTTCCATTTGTCACCACTAAATGGACAGTGGTAACCATTTGCCCATTTACAAAGTAAGAATAAAAATTTCAAAAGTGACAGACTTCTTGGCAGCGGACGTTTCATTTAAAACACAATTCCCATTAGATTTTTCCCAAGATTTTGGTTACCAAAAGATGTAGATAAAGGGTTTTTTATATTTTAAAAGTTATGCACAAAAATTAGGTTGCTGATCCTAAAGAAAGTTGGGAAGATAGTTGTTTGGTGATTCTGTGAATACTGCAAAGCCTCATCTTTAGGCACTTAATAAAGTGAGACTAAGACAGAAATAGATTGCTTGAGCTCTAGGAAAACACTCCATGTCTGCTCATCTACCCTAGGGATCAATACTGGATGAACACTGTTAAACATCTCCATTAATGACCTCATTGATGGGCCATGGTGAACCCAGCAGGGTTGCAGACACTAAATTGGGAGTGGCTGGGTCACCAAATGGTTGTGCTGCCATTTAGAGAGATCTCAAGAAGCTGGAAAAATGGGCTCCAGAGCTCAACAAAGGGAACTGCAAAGTCGTGGACCTGGTGAGGAATAACCCCCTGCACCAGTACAGACCATGGGGTGTCTGGTTAGAAAGGAGTTTGGCAGAAAAGGGCCTGGGGGTTCCTGGTGGGCACCAATTTGTCCTTTGCTTTCACTGTCCTTTGCTGGACAGTGAAGATGATAAAATTGCAGAATACTAAATATGAGGGATGGTCAGAGAGAGCACCAGAACAGGTTGCCTAGAGAGGCTGTGGACTCTCCATCCTTGGAGATTTTCAAAATCCCAACGGGTACCGTCCTTGGCAACTTGCTTTAGTTAACTCTTCTCCTAGCAGAGATCTACATAATCTCTAGAGGTTCCTGCAACATCAACACTTATGTGATTCTGTGAAACCAATGGAGAATGGCTGAAGTAACTGGGTTTGTTTTCTGTTTCAATTAGTTTGGGAGAGTCAATCCTACTGTGTTGGGTTAACTCACTCATGACATTTTCATGTGTCTAAGCCCATAGTGTCCTTAATGATACAGTTACTTTTTTACAAATTTATGTAAAGTCTGTGAGTGTGGGAATACTTTTTTTATTTGTGGGGAATATGTCTCTGAACTGTTCATTGACACTTCTTCACGAACTCTCAGATCTTACTGTGATGAGCAGGTCCAGATCTTCATGTATTCTCACATTTATTTTGAAAATATGCATGTTAGCTTTGAAAAGTTTCAGCTTCTATTTTTTTATGTGCAGTGTTAGCATATTTGTTTGTGAACAGTGGTAGACATGCAGAACTCAATGTGTAAGTGTGACCTCTGGGGCGTTCTGCTTTGGCAGGATGCTTCTCCCTGTTGGAATACTTAATCCAGGTATGTTTGCAAAGTGAATCGAGAGGCTTGGATGGAAGGTGAAACAAAGGTGCAAAGTATTACAGTTACGTGATATTTACACTCAAGCTAAAGGACTCTGAACAGGACAACCCAAGGGATCTTTTTTATGACAAAAGTAACATTTCATTCCAGGGTTTTTGCTAAGATTAAACATCTCATATCTGAGCACTTTGCAGGCCTTGTTGGTATAATTGCATCTGCAGGTGATGAAAAGAAACAACTTTTCCTGCTGAGGATATCACAAACAGATGCTGAATTCACAGTAGATTATAATACACTGAACTTTTGCAGTTTTTACCAAAGAGGACATGAAATTGTTGAAACTACACATTATTATGTCGGAGAAAGAACAGCAAGAATACGTATTTTCCACAGTTGTGGAGTTTATTCTCCTAAGCAAGTTAAAGTCTACATACTGACATATATCCACTCTGCTAAGAAAAAAATTAATATACATAATACACCAAACTTTCTAATTTACATTAATTTTCAGCTAAATGATTGTTCACATGAATTGTCCTAATGCATATAGTGCAAAGTTTGGTCATACAGGATTGTCCATGAGGATTTAGCTTGGAGGAGTTGAAACTGAGAGAACAGTTTGGCCACAAAAGAGAAAACTTCGTATTTCCAATCCTAATTAAAGCTGTCTGTTGACGTCAGATTCAAATGCTGCTTTTCTGATTCACATTAAGGCTTGCTATTGATTTCAGCACAGTGAAAGAGAGCAGCAAAGGCAGTATTAAAGGAGATGTCTGCTGCACACGTGCATGTGTCTGGTTAGGACTCGAACAGTGTAGGGGCTGGAAACTTTGGACCTTGGTACCAGGTGCAAGGTCAGAAAAGCACAGATTGAAGCCGAAAGTCAGTGGGTGATTATGAGGAGATGCTAATGGCTGAAAAATGTTTAAAGAGAAATATCCAAAAGCTACACTAATTTATCTGTGCTCAGCCTGTACTAATAGAAACTGTTCTGCATATTAAATACAAATCTCAACATTCATACTTCCTGTATTACAATAAATCTGATATACAGATGCTGATACACCAAGCTTTTCACAGCATGGTAATTTGCATTTATCAGCATTCCTGTCCCCTTCAACAAGGGATGCCCTGCTTTATGTACCCATCACAAGAAAGAGGTGAGGACTTAAAAGACTGTTCTAGATTAAAGCCCAGTATAAATTAACTTGCTCAAAGATACCACCAGTCACCTGCTTCTTGCAGCTTTCATTAAGAAGCAGATCCCTCTTTGGAATGCAGATTTGGTAACAGCTAATTAGTTTATGTAGCTAATCTTTTACACAGTCTTTCAGGTTATGAAGATAAACTAAACAGGATGAATAGGAAAAAACATCTACAGCTCACTGGACAATAATCAATCCCTAGACATTTCCCCAGCTTAATATACATTGAGACATCTTTCAAAGCCAAATACTGTTGAAAAAGCTGAGAGAAGCTGCAGAAAAGCCTTGAAAAGTGATTCACATCTCACTACTTTGGACTTAAGTACAGAAGGACTGCTTACTATAAGACGGTTTTCAGTGTTGGAATTGGGAGCTAGGAGAGACCAGTGGGAAGAATGATGCAGGCAGTTATAGAGAGGGAAGAAATAACCTAACTAATCTGTCCTGTTGTGTCATGGCAAGAATGAATACTATATTCACCTCTGTAAAGGCAATTTTCAGCTGACTGAGATGTGGATGTGGAAAAGCCCATTTACAGTGAAAAAAATCAGAAGAGATCTTTTCAGCTTGCTGTTACTTAGATTTACGTGGCACCAGTCAGGTTTCAATGAACATTCTAGCTATCAAAGTATTTTGTTGTTTTAGTAGCTCTCTCTTCAGTCACTAAGTTTAAAGGTACTTCGGCTCTTGGTTTTAAAACAAAATAAACTGTTTTTTCAGTGTGCTTTATTTGTAGTTCCAAGTGAAGCAAAATCAAACCAGCTTAAACATGGTTCTTTTAAAAAAAAACAATTGAGCAAACAAATAAATAATTCTTTTTTGTATGTGCTCAAACACTCTAGGAGTACGTTTGTGGTTCCCTTTGCACACACAAGTATTTCCAATCTGAGGAATTTTAAACATTCAAATTACTGAACTAGTCCTACTTGCAGGTAGGACTTCTGAAAACTTGCTCTCTGAAGGGAACATTGCAGATTTAGATTCAGTGTTGTTCTAATGTGGCATTGAAAGTCAAGAATTTCTGAATTCTTTAGGAATACAAACCAACTCATTAAAAATAATGAGATAGTAAAAATAAAACTGTCAATTATTCTACTTGCTTTGTGACTTGTTAAGTCTACATTTTAAAGTTCCTCTCCACAACCAAAAAAGCTAAACAGATTTTTCCAGAATCAAAAGAGGTGCAGCTTTAGAGGCTGGCTGTTTTAAAAAGAACAGAATGAGACCAAAAATCAAATTGATGAAAATGGAAAATGATGCAATAACAATAAAAATGAAATATATGGAAGAAAGCTCCTTTGTGCGGTACACAGTTGTGGATGGAAGTCAGCTGACATTCACTTTATGTGGATATTTTGTTTATTAAGCCAGGAGCACGTGTACAGGAAGGGGACAACTGATGCAGATGAGGAAGTGACAGTTGTGTGTAAAAATGTGCATTCAATTTGTGTTTTATTGAATGCTGTCAGTAGATGTCTTGGTGAATGGCAAAGCATCTGTCTTTTTTAACATAATTAAATTCTCACTGGTTTGCATCTCAGATTTGTTCTCTTGATAATAAGCTGTTCTGCAGATGTGACATCATCCATTGAAACTGCTCAGAACATCACACAATTATTAATATATTATCACTAAATTGATAGTGAATGGTTTTCCAAGTCATAAAATGAAGGACCAGATTATTTCACAATAAAAAGGATGTAAAATAGCTAATTACTTGGACTGAATTGCCTAAATGATTTTGTTCTGCACTTTGTGTGCTAAACAATGACAAATGAGGGCAATTAATACAAGTACTAAAGTTCAGAGTGTGCAACTTGCAGCACATAAAGCTAAGAAAAGTTATTTCTTCTCCTTGGTACAGCTGTATTTCACAGTCAGTCCCAGGTGTTAGGGCCCACCTGTTAGCATTTCAGCCAAGATTCCAACAATATATAAGTTACTGTGATTTTACTGTGTCTGTACTGGCCCACATGTGTTGGATGAGTGTGACATCCATAAACTGTTTGTGCTGCAAAGGTCATGAGCGCGTGTGAGATCTTCCTTGTTACATGGCTTTACAGCAAGACAGTCCATATCCCTTAAACTTCACAGTCTCCAAAGGTGAGTCAACAGATTGGTTACTTTTCAAATTTATTAAACATTAATTATATATTGTATACATGTCCTCTTCTATGCACTGCCTTTCTTGTGACAATTTCCTCTAGGTGGGCAGATTTTAGATTGAAAATTTCTACTCTAGTCATGTAAGTTCTTATTTTAATTTCTCTAAACAAATGCCGTCTTGGCCAAAAAGTTTCCAAATGAGGTAAAGGCTCTTTGTTTGCTTCAGAGGGTTTGGTTTTTTTGGTGGAGAAAGGAGGTCCTATACTCTAATCATTTTGCAGTTTCTTGATTACCTAAGTTTTACTTCTGGGCATTCCCATCTTGATAGATCTCATTCTGCATCTGTAAAATTCACAAAATAAATGTTCTTGTGTCTCTCTTGACAGCTTGGTTTAATCTTGAAGGCCTTTGTGGAGCATATCATGTTCACACAACATCTTTCTCTTTCACCCAGGAGTGCCATGGTTAGAGAAATCATCCTGTACCCCATTCTTTCGATTTTCCAAAATTATTTAAGCTTCCTCACCCCATCAGAGTGTTCACACACCAAACTAGGTTGGATACTCTGATGTAGTGGGAAGCCATTCTTAGTACTTTTTTTACTGAAGCAACTCTAATTTGTATGGAATAAATGTTTTTCAGTGACTGTAGAAAGCCCTGTTTATCAATATAGAGAAAACCTAGTGGGGAAAATCTAAGAAGAGAATACCCTGAGTTTCAGACCCTCGCATTACTTAACACTTCATTTTTTATTTTCAAATAATCAGCAAAAGCAAGACTAAAACTCAGGTGTTTTTTCTTTCCAGCATAACTACTTTGACTGCTGGGTTATATCCAAGTTTGCTTTTATCCCTCTTCTGACTGGTGCTATGAATATTTAATCAACTCCATGCACAGTGGAGCAGATTCGGCAGGAAGGAATGAAAATTCCATTAATACAGCAGATTGTCCTACATCTGCTGGCTTGGGGACACCTTGAAGGTGACAGATGTTGTTGTGGATTCTGCAGACACCCTCTAGAATAGGGTACCTGTCTTTTGGAGCCCGAAGTGCTGGAGAGGGCACTGCTGCTCCTCTATTTGCTGTAGTTTGGGAGGGGCACTTAGGCCACCCCAGTTTAACAGCAATGTGTTGGGTATTGGACTCCCGCAAAGGGGGTCTGAAGCAATCTTTCCTCTGTCTCAGCAATAAGCCAAACCTGCCTTTTCTGAGCAGTGGGTTTCCTGAGCAGCTCCAGCTCCAGCTCTGAATAACCGTGAATGGTGATTTCAGGCACGCATTCACCTCAGGTGTCTGGGGCACAGCTTGAGCTGAGGATTTCAGGACCCAGTGCAACACTTCTGTGTTAGATGATGCCCTGTTCAGCACCACTGTGCCTCTGTGCTTCTCCTGCCCTGACCAGGTGCTTCATGGAAAGATTACAATCCTAATAAACAAGTATTTTCCAAAGATTTCACCTCTTCCCTCCTTTTTTTTTTTTTTTTTCCAGCTTAAAGCATTGTTTTATCCACAGTATTTCAGAATATTCACAATAATAAAATAAAATGGTTGCTCAAATGATCAAAATCACTGCCAATAGTACATGAAGCAAACAAGCTGTGCTTTTAATGATGCAATTTGACATTTGTCAAAACACAAATGAAAGGGCTTACTGAAGATCACACCAGTTAGGGTAGGAGAGCACAGTACTGTTGGATGAAAGGCTGAAAATAAGGAGCTCTGACTTTTGTCTTCCTTGTTAAGCAGCACTTCACATGACCTTCTGCAGTACTTGAGCTGCACAGCCAAAGCAACACTTGCAGGTGCAGTAAAGAACTATTTCGGTCCTGTTTTACAGATGAGATAATTCAAAGCAAAGAGAAGTAAAAGTACAAAAGCAGAGGTGTTGNGAGATACAGAAATATCCTTTGTTTCTTTTAGCTCAGAGCAAACTCTAAACCCATACCATTAATCCCACCACCTGTATGAGAACGAGGGCAGAGAAGAGCTGGAATGTGTGGCCATATCCATTTCTGATACTGTTTTATAGTAAACCCAGATAAGAGCAGACCTGTCTGAGCTGAGTGAACCTGCCTCTGCTCCTATCTAGACTCAGTGTTGTTCTTTTTCCTCAGAAGCCTCTAGAGGCACTTGAAATGCACTGCCTTCTCCCTCAGTATTTCAGGCAGCATCTCATTACAAGGTGATAAATAACTTGCCTGCGGTTTCTGCAGCTCCCTAATACCAGAGACAGAAATAAAACTAGCCAGAATTTTTCTCCCTATTCATTTTCCACTTAATGAATAGTGAATGGAAATATTTTCTATTAATGAACTTTGATGGAAGCTGAAGCCTGGACAGGATGGAAAGAAAATAGAGAACAGTGTCACCCTTTGTAGGCAGTGACACTCTCCACATTCCTCCCATGCAGCCCTACAATTGTCAGCTTTGATGCTCCTTTAGATCCTTCTTTCACCTGGATAATTTTCTTTTTCTGCAGCCTTGTGTGCTTAGGATGATCTTTCTGAGACAGGTTGCCAAGCCTCTAGCCTTTCTCTGTCTAAATTCCACTTGCATGGTCCTGCTTTCAGGAAGGAGTTTTCCAGCAACAAGAGTCAGAAAGAATTAGAAGACAGCAAAGTCTTGTGCTTGATGAAAATGAGTAGGAGCATTGTGCTGGTGTAATAATCAGAGCTGCACTTAATTTACTTGCTGTAGTTTGTCTAATAAATACCTGGTTCTTCGGACTCTCACATCTAATTAGATGTAAATTAATTAGGATAATTTTGACTGACACTGCTGCATTATTTTTCTGCTGACTTATAAAAAATTGTTTATTTTTGCTTAGTTGTTCAGTTGTGTTTTGCTGTGGAAATATCTAATTGTCAGCTATTAGTTGCACTGCCAGGAATCACCATGGAGGCTGGTCTCCACTTATTAATGGGATTGCTATCTGGTATTTTCTCTACTCTCATCATTTTTCTCTCTTCTCATCAATTTATAAGTTTTTCTTTACACCTCTTAGCTTTCAGGCAATCTGCCTTTATTCCTCTCCTGACCTTTCCCTACTGGCCTCAGCAGTTTCTCCCTAGTCTTGCTTGGCTCCTTCTCCTTCCCTTAATTTTAAGTGCAGGTTCTCTGTCACTATTTGATCTCCCAACAGTGATGGCCTTTTATTCCCTGCACTTTGTTTCTCAGTCTGGCACAGTCACACCAGCAATCCAGACTTGGATATCTCCCACATGCTGTTCCCACAGTCTTATTCTAACAGGATCTGCAAGAGGAGCAAGACCGTGCAAGGCAATGGTATTTCACCAGTTATTTAATGTGTTTAGTAAGCTTGGAACATTACTGGCAACAGAATCTTTACTGTTGTATGGAAACTTTAGAGTAACTATTGCTTTTGTAAGAGTTACCATTCACAGCAACAGCCACAGCCAGGTCTTTGAGGAAAGGAGCATGGGAGGGGTTGGAACAAATCTTGTGCTTTTCCCCACACACTCTTGACCAAGGCATTTCATTTGGCTGCACGTGGAAGTTTGAAATTTCAAAATAATAACAAAACCTTCAAAATGCCCCTCTTACTCATTCCCACAGCTATATCATAAGTGTTGTTATCAATGTAATAAGATTAAACTGAAATTGCCTGTATTGAGTTAGATTTTGCTGAAGCAGCTTGTACCCAAAAGTATATTTGCTTTTTTCAAGCTGTATCAGCTAATCTAATAAAAGATACCATTTTCATGAAACCCTCTTTGCTTATGCCCATTCCTCATATCCTCCTAAATCAATAAATAAAGTTAAGGGGATCTAAAAATAAACCAGGCTTGTTTTGTGACAGGTTCCCAAGCACACCATGCAAAATACCTTAAGAATCTGGCTATACATCTGCTCAGCACTATTTCATCTGGGAGACAACTGCTAGGAAGAAAACTAAGGCAGAGATGAGGACCTGATTTTTTTTTTTCAGAATGTAACTTTTCTCACTTTGGATAAAAGACTTATTTATGTACAGACAGTAAATCCTAGAGCCATGCAAAGTGGCATGGTAAATTGTTTACTGATTCCTTTCCTAAGAACATAACTGTTTAGAGCAGTACAGTTTCACACACCACCTGATACTGCAGATGTTTTTCATTCTTGTATGCTTGATTTGTACTGAACATTTCAGTATTTCTGTAAATAAATTAAATACATGGCAGGTAAAGAGATTACAAGCCCATTTCTTCAGTGTAAGGTGGAGGCTTTCAAGCAAATATCTCTTAATGATGTGTTGACTAATTCATACTCCTGCAGTTAGCAAGGCACTATTCCCTTGAATTTCATACAATGTAATGAGAATAGTCATACATGTATCTAACCTTTCACTCCTCACCTGACCTTTTAGGATTCTGAGATGTGGTTATACTTACAAATGCTTATTCTGTAATTATTTGAATGGAAAAGGAATCACGAGTTCACACTATTTTACCCTTTTGTTTTTCCCTCCCTCTTCTTCAGCTTAAGTGGAACCTTCTAAGGGAATGTCAGAAATTTTATAAGTCACTGAAATGTTTCGTCCCTCACTGTTGATTTAGTGCCCATCATTTGAAATCAAAGTACTTCTAGGTTACCACAGTAAACATGAGCCCAGTGTGGTACTGGGATGCTCTTAATCACCAGGAACTGCAAAGTGCTTCAGAGACCTGAAATTTCTTTGGCTCATTTACTGACTGCCTTGTGGGCCAAGAGAGATGCCTACCAAATGATACTGACAGATATTTGGCAGAATATATCTTAGACGATATTCTTTTATTGAACCTCTCTAGCATGCGTTGTCCTCTTATCCAGAGATACTGATTGAGATATACCGATGGAGTATTGTCCATACATGTAGTGTTGGAGGGTCTGAAATTCTTACTTTTTCTTCACTAGTTGGTACTTAGAACTCAGAGTTATGGTTTGAGTGCAGTTAGTCAGGATTTAAACCAACTTTTTCATTTTGCATTGACCACTGAAGCCACTTGGTTACTATGAATTAAAAGAGAAATCTACCTTTATTCTCAAAAAAGATACTGAAACATTGTTTCCCTTAACAATATTTCAGCTAAAAGACGAAAAAACCTTTTACAAAACAGTCTGCTTCTTGAAGTTGCTTGTGCTTTTGTTCCTTTGCACATATTCTGAGATAATCAAACCCTTCTGAGATTATCAACTCCCCACATGAAGAGCAATCTTATGTCTTTAATCCTTCTTGCCTATGTGAAAAGTAGGCAACCTGGAGGGAAAACAACATGCCTTTGCTGGCGTCAGAACCAATAATTTACATTAGTGCTTGAAGATTGGTCTACGTTTTCAGTTTTCTCCTGCAGGATTCAGACTTCTGTGAAGTAGAATGAGCTCAGTTGGGGAAAACATAAGTTTAGAGTGTGTCAACTGAACCTTTTCTTCTTTTAAATTTACCTCAATGTACAGTAGGAGGAGAAACTTTTCCCTAAAATAAGAGAAAAAGAGTATTTACATTGATATTGTAATTAAAATTATAGCTCTTTCCCAGTTTCTCTGTGAGAAACTATCTGGAACTCTCTGTAAAGAGTTCCTCTACATATAAAATATTAATCTGATGCAAATCAAGATTATGCTGCATTATATGAAGTGAACATTTGATAACTCTTCTCTGAGAGCATTCAGTGCTATTGCTCTCAGATTGTGCTTAACTTTAATATAAATGATGGTAAAGTGCTGTTGTGAGCTGGACTGAGGTCACTGCACTTTACCTGTTTTGTGTGATTTCTGCCAGACTAGGAAGTGAAAAATCTCTAATTGCCTGTTCTTCCCTGGCATGTGACCTGGAAACCTGTTGTGCTGGAAAATACAACACAGGCACAGTCTGTGGAGGGGAAAGCCCAAATTACCAGTGCCTTTACTCAAGTTTCCTCTCTGCTCCCTGCTCTGTGGATCCAACAAGCACAAGGCAAGAAAGAAAAAGATGGATCATGGATAGCCAGGGCCAGGAGCAGACGTTGTGCTATAAAGCATCAGTTCTCACTTCTCTCATTAGCAGCAGTGATCAATGGTCAGATATCACCGTTCTCATTAATTCACCCTCTGTCCTGCTCATTCCTCTGTGATTTGCACTCATGGAGCAACTCACTAGCCCTTGCTGCACACTCAAAATACGATGTTCCCATTTAACCAGCAAGGCATATGGGGTGCTTTGCATAAACATTGTTAGGTGCTTGTACGCACTTACAAGGCAATAATCCGACTGCAGTTATTATCCAATTAAACTGACAGAACATGACACGAATAATAATATCAGTGTAATAACTCCAAGGGAGAAGGTAGTTAAACACTGTCTATATCCCAAATACTTTTAAAACTTCAAGAGTAAAGGGGATTTTAATTTTATGCTTATTTTAGGAATTACTTGGTACAGTAAAATGTAAGTCAGATACGACTGTTAAGAGTTTGCAAACACAGATGAAGTCCTGTAATCAAGATTATGCAAAATAAGTCCTGATCAAAGTGAATTTTCTTACTTTTATCTTATTTTTGCTTTTCCAAAAGTGAGTTTTGATCAAAAACAAATGACCAAATAACACAGATTCTGATCCACTCCTATGGCATGAGCTGATACTAATTATGGCATTTGTGACATTTATGTAAGAGTGGAGCTCACAGTTGTGTAAGGGCCAGGCTGATTGACAGTGTGGCGTCTGAGATTTTTTTTTTTTTTTATTGGTATGCTGAACAGGCCAATTTGAAAGGCAATGGGGTTTGTACTGGGCTTCCAATTTAGAAATTGTGCTGGGGAGGAAACTGTAATTGAGAAACCACAGTGAGGTGACTGTGTTTGGGTATATCCAGACAACTGTCCTTAAGGGAAACAGGGAGAATGTAAAAAGAAGGGCTTCTCTCTGACGTCTCTTGTCCTCTGTAACACAGCACATCTGGTCCACAGGCTCTCGATCAGTGGAAAAATCCTGAGCTTAGCTGGGAGCTCCCACCTGCTTCATGCTCTGTCTGTGCTGCTGCACAGCCCTGCTCCCATAATGAACCATCCAAATCCCTTCTCACGTGCAAGGATTACTCTGGTTTTAGAACTATACAACTGCTTTTTGCCTTGTGTGGGACTCCCCCTCCTCAAGACCTCAAGCCCATCACTGACTCTGAATCCTAAAATCTGGAGCACTAAAGCCAGTGTAGAAGTAACAAGAGTGGTGCAGGCTTTCCAAAATATCACTCATGGAGCTCTCAAAAGCAGCCATGTGCTGAAGATGGACTTACGACTAAAGAAGATACAAGTGTTCCTTTAGGTATTTAGGACTTTTCTCATCCTCTTAGATGAGCTGCCTGTGCACAGATTGTCTCTGATACATGGTCCAGTACAATATCTTGAAGAATTTGCATAAATATTAAATAAGCAGCTCAGTGATATGTAGTAAATGACTGTTTGAGGGAACAAAGCCTCAATGTGATCGATTTTGTGGCTTGCAGTGACAGATCTGATGTCATGCTCTATGCTAGAGTAGTTACATTACTTCCTGCTGCTGGCACTGAGAGATCCCAAGCACTTCCATTGGTAGGGAAGGCAGGAATAGCTTTGAGAGTAGTGATGTTCCCTACAACGTTAAATTAGATTGGACCCCTTAGACAACTGTTTTTGTTGTTTGTCTGGTTTTCTTTTTGGAAGACAACTGGGTAGATCTTAGGATTATCTAATTATTAAGAGTGAGATTCAGTCTTGCAAGGAGGTAATCTTAAAAAAGTTTTGTTTGATGCTAACAGGAGCTGGGCACAGAAAGCAGAACGCTGATGCTGACTAGTAACAATAAGTGTCTTTAGCGGACTGGTATAACTTAAGCAGATATTTTGAGACATACAATCACTATACACATGGAATGTTATAGACACAGTTTTGTAAATATTCATGTCCTTAAATCTCCAATGTTCATATAGTATCAGGGTTTTCCAGATGAGTATTATGTAGGGAATAAACCGTCCCTGTGTCCTAGTGTCATGGTTTAGAAAAAAAGCCAAATTTTTTTACACCTGACAGGACTCTTACAACTTCCTCCAAGCACGGCTTCTGATGAATCTGGGAAGCCCAGAGATTGGCTGGCTCCGCAATGGGCACTCTGTGTGACCACTTGAATGCTGGGACTGCCTTTGTGAAACCACATTTTAAGAGCAGGAAGCCAAAATCTTGCCCTCTTTCGTTTCCGGTCACAGTAAAGGTAACAGGGTGGGGGGGATCCGTCAGTCCCCCACAGGGTGGACGGGCCTCCCCCGGCCTGCCTGGGGGAGGGGAGGGGCCCCACTCCCCCCCTCCCTTCTCCCTTGGGCAGCGCTGCCGCTCCTCCAGGCTGAAGGGGGAAGGGAATACAGTTGCATGCGGCTGGCACAGCTCTCTCGGGCCGGGCCTCTGTTCGCCCCTGTCTTCCACCCTGGGAGTGCCGGGGGGGGACACCGAGTCCCTGCTTCCCCCC
>WEKY01031011.1:27992-60638 GCA_013390045.1 Picathartes gymnocephalus
TCCGCCCCGCGGGGGACTGACAGATCCCCCCCACCCTGTTACCTTTACTCTGAGCGGAAACGAAAGAGAGCAAGATTTTGGCTTCCTGCTCTTAAAATGTGGTTTCACAAAGGCGGTTCCAGCATTCAAGTGGTCACACAGAGTGCCCATTGCGGAGCCAGCCAATCTCTGGGCTTCCCAGATCCATCAGAAGCCGTGCTTGAAGGAAGTTGTACGAGCCCTTCCAGGTGTAAAAAAGTTGGCTTTTTTTCAAACCATGACAGGGTGTACAGAATAATTTGTAATGGTGCAGGATTTAGTATTTCCTGTCCTATGCCTTAAAAACTAAATAACTTGCTAAATTGTAGTAGCTAATAATTTCCACTATTTCGAGATATTATTTCAGATTATATCAAAGGATCCAAGAGAAGAACTTGACAGCCATCAGTGAATTTAACCACATGATTGAGCTCTCTCAGATGGGTTGGTACTGTCCCTGAGGTGTTTTTATAAAGAGAGGAACTAAGGCACAGAGAACCTCAGAAAACAGGGGTATTTACAGGCACAGTGAATCAGGGGTCCAGTGAGACCCACTCTTCAAACACCTTGGGTTCCCAATAAAAGATCTTTGGTGTATGCCAAGCTGACAACACACCAATAAATATTGGTATGAAATATTGATTTACTGTTGATTTGCTAACTCTGTTGTCTGTACGGGGTAACTTCCAGCATGACACTAAAGTTCATGTTCAAGACAAAGGGGTTCATAAGAAAATATTAAAGTCCATACACAGAGAAGAAGAATTTTTAGAATTGTTTTGGAGATGATAATCTGGTGTTTGCTGGCTGTTTTTCATTAATATCACAGATCTCCTTTAATTTTATTTTTCTGGTTATGTATATAAAAGTACACATATAAATAAAATCTTTTTTTCCAAAATGCACTTAGAGATTTAGCGTTAGTGATTGCCTCTAGTGAAGATATAGCTATTGATTTTCTGGGGACAAGAGTACTCTTATTATGTAGAGGTTACAGTCCTACAAATTTTCATAACAACACAAAATATTTTCTCCATTATAGGTCTGGTAGGCAGTGAGAATGGAAATTTTTTTGCAGTCTCTTTCTGTGACCTTCCAAGTGATTATGTTCAATCCTGCATTTCTCTGCCTGAAGCATTAGTCATACAGGTTGCCTATTTAGAAAAGTTCTTTACTTCTATATACAAATGATCTAAACTTCGTGTGAAAAGAGATTTTGATTGATTTCTCTAGTTCATTCTTAAATCTACCATTGGAGATTTAGTCACAAAGTTAAAGCCACATTTTCCAAGTAACTATGGCTATAGAGCTGAGCATGTTCAGAAGTATATTGGTTGGAAAAGGTTCCTTACACAAATAGCTTTATTTCCCACAAGGCTCACACTGTCTTCCCAGTTCTACACAAAAACTTTATTCTTTAAATACATTCCATATTTTAGATAAAGCGAGAAATCTTTCAAGACACTTGCACTTCAGATTGCTGTACTGATAAAACAGATAGGGATTTATTTTAGGAAGTTTCAGAACAGTGCAGGCTCTGCAGTGTGAAGTGCAGCAGTTGTGGCCTTGCCCACCCATTGCCATGAGCTCGATGTGCAGATCGATGCCAATGACCAGAAATGACCAGAAAGTTCCCCCAGCTGCAGACTGGCAAAGAGAGTTCACTGCTCTGTGCTGGTGTGTTTGAAAAAATGGTTGTCTTCCTTCTGGCATCAGCCCATTCTAATTTTTCCTTAGTGCTTAGAGCACAAAATATACAGGATCCACAGCTTCAAGTGAAAAGATAAAAGGCTGTGTCTCATGGCAGAGTGTTCAAGCTATTTTGTTGAAGTCATTGGAAATTTGTTATTTCTTTCCACTGCATAGTCACTGTTTGATGTGTTGGTAAGTCTCAGGCACTGAATTCACTCCAGCTCACAGTCACTCCATACAGAAGGCACTTCAGACACTATTTTTTGTGGGAGGTAACTGGAAGTATTTAAAAGAATATGTACAATTACTCAGTAAAGTGATTTTTTTAAGAACATCTGTGTTTTGTTAACTCACACACAGCCATGAGCAGTTAGCTCTGACTGAGTTACATGGGGCAGCCTGGCAGAATCCAACAAGTCTGACATAGTGGGAATCACAAATACTTCACAGGCTCTCTGGGTTATCAACATATTCCATTCAGTTTCTCTGAAAACTCTTCAGTATAACCTGGTATGCTGAGCTGTCAAAATGTTATTTAAATAACACGGATGGATGGCATTTAGGAGACAGGCCTCCCTTAAGCAAAACACCTGGCGCTCAGTAGCTATTGATAAAGCTTTTATTTTATCACCTAGCCATTCCATTTCCAGTATTTTTTACTGTAATTTTGCCCCTAATTGTAACAAAGTAAGCTTTAAAAAGAAGGAGATTATCTCTCTCTTGGAATTTCCAGGTAACAACTGACACTGTTCTCCACTTGGAACTGTTCCTGTGACACCCAGCTGGTCCCGGGGCAGGACACAGAGTGATCTGCCCTGTGCCCAGTGGGACACACTGGGAAGAGCTGTGCTGCCAGAGCAGGGTCAGGCACTAAGGAGCTCCTCCATCAGCTTCCAACAATGGCTCAACAGGCACACAAGGAACAACACTTCTGCCCAGTACTTAGGGGACCCAGGTGAACCCTATATCAACTAAATGTGACATTAATGCCACATCCCAATGAATCCAGTTTGCCCTGCCAGTGAACTGGCCGTAATTCTTGTCTGAGGCTTCACTGCTGGCATTCCCAGCTGAGGGGATTCGAGTGGATTTGCTCACACAGTGAGCAGAATGATGTGCCTTGATTAAGGCTCATTTGAATAGCTTTGTTTTGAGTAAATACAGCTGCAAGGGAAAGGTGCAGGCACACGATCTTGTCGGTGAATTATTAAGCATCAACTTTTGCTGCTGGATAAAGACAAATAAAGTCCTTGGGAGAAAAAAAAGTTGTTGGTCAAAATGTTAGAAATTCAAGGTAAGGCACAGCTTTAGCTAAGTAAGGGTGACAGCATCCAGGCAGAGATTCATTGCACTGAAGTCTGCTGAGTCTGTTCTAAATAAAACAAGTAGGCTTTGCTTCATAAACAAGTGGATTCATCTACTGAGCCCCTGCAGAGGGATTTTTTTTGCCTTTGTATTGTCATGAAGGAAGAATAAAAACATCCCCTAAGTCCTGATCCAGCATTAAAAATATACAGTAGATGTATTTTGGTTTGAATTAACGATACTCAATAATTTCTGTGAAAGGAACTAAACATCACACTGTCTGAAATACATAAGCTCCTGAAATTCAGTATTTCCTAGCTGATTAGTTCAGATAAATATTCAAGCATTTAGTAATGTACTTTTCAGGAAAGGTCACTCTATTTCTGTTTTATGTGTACACAGAATATTTCCAAATCAATGCACTTCATTTTGGTATTAGTTGCACAGAAATTACTACTATTTATGCCAAGAAATGAGACGGGAATTAACCCAAGAAATTAGTGTCTTCATGTAGTTAACAGGACAGAAATAATCCAGAGAATGCATGAAATATTGTTTTAAGTGCTGGGAGTATTGGCTTGGTTATCATAAATAAATCAGAGGAAGTGGATGGTATTGTATGTAATTTCCACTGAGCAAGGAAAAGATAGGTTGGTGGAGTTAATGCTTCTGCTATCCTGACCTGTGTTTATCATTACCTTGCTTTACCAGCACAGTGCAATTTCCCCTTTCAGCCTCCCTCTGGTCTTTTCTTGGCTTCTAACATTCTCCTGGAGAGAGGATTGTCTCCAACTGTAGTCTGCTCAGTGTCTTTAAATATTGATTATTCTCCTTCCCAAATCAGGACACATGCTAACCTATTTCTTTCACTGACAAGTACAAACTTGTCTTTTGCTTTCATTATTACTGTGGGTAAAAATGGTTCTTCCATGTTTTGCAACTGGTTGAATAACCTTATTACCTTTCCACGTATAAGGGAGGAGCTTCTTATCTGTAGCCTTGTCCAGTTCACTGTTAGTGAGCATTGTTTCCAGGCTTAGCGACTGTCACTCCCTGTTGTGTTAATTGGACTGTAAAAACTCTCCCTGCCAGGTAATTTCTGAGAAAATGATAAAATAGATGGATGATCAAACTACCTCAGAAGAGGTAGACCACATTTTGCCTGCTGCAATATAGAGCTACACACTCCTGTGATACACATGAATAGACTTTAAATTTTCTCTACAGAGCAGCCCTCCTGTTACGTGACCCAGCTGTTTTCTAAGAGTTGATCAGAATTCCCTCCCACTAGACTAGAGGTGAAATCCTGGTTCCTCCAGAGGCAATGGACATGTTTACACTGTAAGATCATTTTGGGCCACATACAGTAGGAGGCTGCTGATGCCTAGAGCGTTTTTCCTCCAGTTCCTCCAACTGCCACTTTTGTCTACTGCAAGTGAACTGGAAAACTGAGTTGGGAACAAGCAGGCACTTCTGAATGATTCTTTCATGTGCTTACTTACACAGCTACTGAGTTAGCTGCACTCTTCATGAATATAAATGAAATTTCAAGCCTTTTCATTACAATACAGCTTACCTGAGAATTCTAAAAATATTATCTCCTTTATTATACTACTCTAAGATAGCTTCTAAAGTATTTTGTGTGTGTACGAAAGAAATACGTTGCTGACGCTACGAATACTTTGAACAGTCTGGAGAATCACTGCTGGAATATCTTGAGCAAGTGAGTAGATTCCTCATCACTTAAATCTTTAAGCTTAAAATAGATGCTTTTCCAGAGTATGTGCTGTTCCCATTCAAATGATGATCCTGAAGATCAATTGTGTCAAGTGTCTGGCGAAGTCCATCAGCCTGCATTATGTTACAGTTCATATGACAGGTCAATAAATAGATCCTTCCAGCCTCAGAATCTGTCAAGGTGTTAGAACGCATTTTTTTTTGTAACTTCAAGTGCGGTCCAAATGTTAGTTTTCCTATCAGTTATGCACCTCAGTGTATGTTTATTTATAGTCATTTCATTGGTACAATGTTGTAGTTCAATGGGAGCTTTTGCCTAGTTTTGTCTCCAGCTGCCCACTAAACATTTGTATATAGGTGAAAACTTAAACTAGTAAAAATTTCTGTATGATCAACTTCATTTTTCCAGGAGGCTGAGGTTCTAGAGTAGCTAATATGTCTTAATTTCCCTTACAGCTGTTGTTAAATTGGATTAGAATTTAATTTGGAACTCTTTTGTGTTTTTTCCTTTGGGATCAACCATATGGAAAATCATAAAATAAAATACCTTGCTTCCAGCAATGAAGTAATTTTCAATAAAAAGGGAAGTATTGAAGCAACTTTACTAAGTTACTAGAATTGTTCAAATGAATTACAAATGATATCTAAATGAAATTTTAGAAGAGGCTGTCTAGACCTACTGAAAAAGAACATTTAAAGTGAAACTCGGCCTCTCAGCAGAGTAGAGCAGAGTACCACTCTAATCAAAGAACAGTTCATTCATTCATCCTTCTACATGTCAAATGATTGACTAGAAAGTAAAACCCTCCATGAGGATAAATGGTATGAAAAGGAAAACACTAAACAAGAATCCTTTTTTTCCTTTTTGTAACAAGCAGATATTTGCAGAGAGAAACACGGGTTTGCTCTAGAGAATAAACCACAAGTAAACAGGAAGTGGTGGCTGAGGGCTGGTTTATGGCACCCTTACTCCAAGAAAAATCTTGCTCCACTAGCAGCACCATTAAATCCAGCAGTGCTACTCGTACAAAAAGCTCATTTTTGTTCTTTTAAGTTGTCACAATCTGATGTCACAGGAACATGGTTTGTAAGACAGCGATGAAATGTTTTTCCATCGCTGCTCATCTGCACATTCATAAAACAACAGAAATACCTTTTTTTTTAAGCTCTGTATCTATTCTTGGCAATGAGGTTTTGATACAGAATTCACACAACATCCTGCATCCCTGATGCGTTGCTCCCACCGCTCCCCAACTGTGTCTGTCTGCATGTACCATTTCGTTATGTACATCTAAGCACCAACGTGGTCGAAAGGTTAATACATTGCAAGGGAGGAGGAAAGGGTTCCCAAAAGGTTAAGAGCCTCCCTAAGGACTTCACAGCAGCCATGATACCTATATTTCTTTTAGATGGTAATATTTGGCAACACACTCAGATGCTTAAATTATTATACATGCAATTTATATTCCCCTGGTTTTCTCTCAAAGCCTCGCTGTTCTGAAGCCATGTACTGCTCGGTGACAGAAGATCCAGATCTCACTGCTCAGCCTCTGAGTGTCTTGAAATGACCCTTTCTTTTTTCAAAGGTGAGAAAACATTCTGATTCCTGCACCTTACAGTCTCTCCTGCAAGCTGCCCTTTTCTGACTCCCTTTTGCATTTAGTCTCTTTACCACAAAATACAAAATCCTCTTAACATTTTTTTCCCCTAAAACTTACCTTGCAGTATTTTGGTAGCATATTAGCTTGCACTGGACTTTCTTCCCTGGAGCCTGGCATCAGAGTCCAAATGAGGTCATTAATCCAAAAAAGTGGAGTGGTCTCATCCCAGCCCTGGTTCCGGAGGGCGCCGGTCCCGTTCCCGTGAGCTCTGCAGCCTGTGCTGAGAGCCAGGCTGGGGCTCCCACAGCAGGACTGCTAATGGTCAGGAGAGCACAGCTTGAGCACTGCTGTGTCAGTAGCAGGAAGCTTTTACTGTGCCTGGGTTCCTGTCAGTGCTACTAATTCAATCACTTACATATGCAATAAATTCACATGAAAAATTAACAAACACCTAGCCAGCAGCAGTGCCCTCTGTTCATTTTTTTTTTTCTTAAAAATGTGATGTAGCTTTCTCTTAAAATGATTGGATTTAATGGTTTATTTCAGCATTTTGTGGAAAAAAAATCCTTTATTCCTAAATAGCTTCTCAATATCAATCCATAACATTATTTTATGTAGATTTTATTACTAATATCTTCCATTAGGTTCTCTTCTAATTACATCTGTATCTTCCCTTGAACTAAAAGGGACTGTGCAGATGTCAGGGGGGGTAAAGCTCAGAAGCATGCAGTGATCTATTCCACTCAAGATCTATTTGATTTGATTCTATTTTCCATCTATAAGATCCACTACAAATAATTTTTGGTATCATTAGTAGTAATAGCTCCAAAGGCAGCGCAGCCTAATGAGGAAAAAAGAACTTGGGACTCCTTTCTCCTCCTAAACAAGAATCCCCAGGGAATTGAGGTCCAAGTATCATCATATCTTTCCTTATTACCTTTTTTGAGAGATTGGCGATGCTCCCTGGAGAACTGGTCTGGGATTCTACAAGCAGTAGCCTACAGCTCACACAGTCTAATGAAAAAGAACTGTGTTCAGAACTGAGAACAACTTAAAGCAAAAACCATGGTCTTTAACACCAGATTTTGTTGAAACTGTCATTCCTAACACAACCTGAGAAAAGAGGGTGAAGTGAATGTATACATCCTCTGCCCATGGGGCAGGCTGAGATTTATACCAGCTGTTAAAGCAGCTGGTGACCACAGTGATATTTAGGATGTCTGGCATATTCCCTCTCCTGTAGAAGTGCTCCAGTACCTGAGGCCATGTGTGTCAACTGCCTGCCCCTCTCACAGCTGCTTTCTGACACTGTAATAAACTGAAAATCACATGGGCAAGGATGTGTCCCAAGTAATATAAAGGAATTAATCTTAAATTCTGGTGTCCACTTAAGTATTTCCTCTGAATGTAGCTATGTAGATTAAAATATCCTAATTCTCTAGAAAATGCCTCTTTCTGAGGCCTTTAATTCTTTCATCAGATCAGTCTTTGAGAAGGTTATCTCAGTATGTTCTACAAAGTTTCCAGTTGATATGCGTGTTAAGTACCCTACTAAGATCCCTTCCATGCTCCAAGTAGTGTGCTCGGTTTCTGACAGTCCCCCCCTTTATGGACTTTATTCAAACTGGTTCTACTGCTGTAAATGAACTCTTCTGCTTCATACCTTTACACAGCTCTGTATCTTGAAAAGCCACTTCGAGTATCTAGATCAGTACAGTAGTTGGTTTTTCGCAATTGCTCAATACTACTCTCTTCCTTGTCCTCTTATAATTATTATGCGTTTTTAGACTTAGAAAGCCACCCTGAAACCAAATCACTTTATTTTAGAAAAAATGCTAGGGGCAATACACTGTAATTTTTTCTGCATTATATGTGAAAAATGGAGAAACCAGAATAATCTTTCACTGTAAGCAACAGCAAATCCAACAAGGTCAGCTTGTTCCTGAAGACTCTGCTAGAGTGCCCCAGTGCAGCAAACTGATTTGTGGAAATCAAGAGTGGCCTCACAGTGCTTTTCCATTGAATCTGTTTCTTTTGTTATGGAGTATACAACAGTTATGAGGTAAAGCATTGAATGAATTGCATTACAGTTGATTAGCCAGGCATAGACGGGATTAGATTGGGACACAATGGTGCAAAAAAATTTGTTGTAGTTTCACAGAACCAATGGATAAAATCACAGGGGGTTCCTGTGCTCTCTGCTAAAACACGTGTTCAACCAGCTCCACTGCTAAAATTTACTCTGACCCCTTGCTCAGCTGCTGAGCCTGGCTTAGTTTGGGATTTTCCTCCTCCTCCTCAGCCCCTGTGGTTGGGGTTCAGTCGTGCCCTCCTGCCTCCCTTTCCAGTGCTGTGCTTTTACTGGGCAGGACACTCCTGACTGGACTTTGCCTCAGAGCTCCTCTGCTGTTTTTAGTTTTCCTTACCCGTACAGGGTTCTCTATGACTGTCATACTCACCTGCTTCTCTTCCCTCCCATGAACCATTGTTCTGTCCATGTCTTATCAGCAATATCCCAGAAGGAAGAGCTAAATTTACTTGGCCAGGTTTCCATGTTTTGAAGAGAGCCCTCTTGAATTTGAGATTGCATGATTGCTATGTATTTTCCAACTCCCCTACTAACTCAGTTATATGGAGGGCACTGAATCCTGCACCATGCAGTTACACTCTAATTTCTGAGTGAAATCTGGCAAAAAGTTTGGATTCAAATATAAAAGTTAACCCTGGAAGATGTTGGATGTAAGATGACTTTGCATTTTTATAAGAATAATACATTTTCTTAGTAATTAAAAACAAAAGGGCTCTCCTTAACTGCATGTTACGTTTTAACATACATGCTGCCACGGTTCTCTACCAGTACTAAGTATTAATGAGAAGGTGACATAGGACAGAAATCTGCAATGGATTTCCTCTGGAAACTATGCTTCTCATATTTCAGAAATTATTTTGCTGTCAATAAACACAAATTCTGAGGGAATGCACAAAACTAAAGCTGCAGAGAAACAAATGGTAACCAGATGCACTAAGTAACTGCTTCTCCTCTTAGATAGTGAGAATCTGTAAACATAAATCAGCAGAATTAAATGTAATGTCTGTAATATATTTATTTTTCTTTTATGAAAATGATTTGAGGAGAAACAAATCACAAGTGCAGTTGAACTCTTAGGCAGTGATTCTGTTCCTTTTCAAGAAGTGTCAGCTATAAAGATTAAAAAAAAAAACCCTGGAAAAAATTAGAAACAACATTGTCTTTGACTAGGAAACTTAGAGTATTTTGTAAAGTATTTGCAGTTCTTTGATATCTGTGTATTTAATTGTCAGCTGAAGTGAGAATGGTAGTCCAGATGTCATCTCTACTGTTTCAAATGAAAATATACACCAGAACGTGTTATATAAGTTTTTAGCTGTAGAGAAGTGTAAATGTTTCCATTGTATTCCTTGCAAACTTCTGTCCAAAAGAATGTGCAGTTGATAGCAACTACCTTTTTGTCTGGAATGCTAGATGGGATTTTAATTTTTAGAACTGCTGTTTTAGCAAGAAAGACCAGAAACAAAAGACAGCCTGTTGAAAGCACCATGCAGACATCATAACTGAAAAATAATGTTGGTTGTTTATTGTGTATTAGTGTAAAGCACAAATTCTATTTCCTTGTCAACAGAGCTGTGTAAAAGCCACTAAAAACCTTACGAGTCCTGTTTTGTATTTGCAGATATGGGCACACTTTGTACATAGGTTTTAGCCATTTGCTAAACTCAGGTTTGATATTTGTGGTCTCTCTAGTCTCTGTCTATCATGTCTGGTTGGCCACATCAGTAACATCTACTCTCTAATTCTTCAGATGACACTTACACAGCGTGGAATTCAAGCATGTTTGAATGAAAGAAGGAATAGTAAATACTTGCTTGTAAATTCACATAAAATTGCTTTGCTTGGTGCTTAGCAAATACACAGAATCTATATGCAACAACCTGAATATATAGTTTTTCTGTGATGATTAATGAGTCTGAGGTAATTATTTGGAGTTTTATTCAAATTTTTATTTCTGGTATTTGTCAGTGACTACTTGAGAAAAAGGCAGTGAAATTTGCTTTCTCTTTGACAACTATAAAACTCTTCGGAAATAAACATTCTTTTTTTGTGTAGCAGCATGAAAAGGCACTTATTCCCTTGCTCAGTAAATTTTGTGATATACTTTTGCACATCTTTTCCTAGCCAATATCCAGTGATCTCACCAATTTGGAAACTCTTTTGTTTGTGTGAGCCTTGAAATTCTTAAGATCTGAGTAGCAGAGTGATGCTCAGTACACTACAGCACAGAACTGATAATGACCAAGAGCTGCAAGGCTGTAATGATAATATCAGATTGTGATGGAGTGTTCAGGGACATCTGTCTCCCTGATACATTGTGGGATGCAAATCACAGATATGAGATGGGACAGGAACACCAGAAATGAGATCCTGAAGTACTTTCATGAGCCTGAATCAATCCAGAAATAATTTGCTGACTCAGTACAGGGACAGAGCACTGACTCTAAGATGTGGCTTTGTGATCCCATCCAAAAGAACAGTGAGTTCAGTAGTTTTTCCTGACTCGGACTGCAAACCAGAAAACTGAGTTCTCTTATTTAAGACCACATGCTCTAAGTAACGACCAATGCATTTGTTTTTGGAGCTCAGGAGAGAGAAGTGAGCCGGTGGTAGCATGGAAAAAGCTTAGTCCTGGCTTAGCCAACATCAGGGAAAATCCCTACTGGTTCTGATGGGTTCTAGTTTATATCCTCATGCACACAAAGTTTGGTTATTAATGAAATACAGTTAAGTTTCCTGTTACACAATGTTGACACAGCTGATGATTTCCAGCCCTCAGTGGCCACCTGCAGGAACAGGAATATGAGATGGTGAAAGGCTTCAATGTCTCTAACATGAACCATTGAGTTTAGCTGTATGGGGGAAATACATTTCCTCTGATTATAAAGGTTTTAGATGAAGCAAAAACATGAGTTCAGCTGAGTGGGAGACTTGATAAGAAAGCTGGCAGAGAGAATATTCAAACTTTAGAGCTCAGCTCTACTCAAAATGATGTTTTGGACTTGGCAAAGTGGCACTAATTTGTCACTGCCTGTGTGGGTCTCTTAGCAGGAGGTTACTCAAGCTGTGAAGACAGTCAAGCCCTCCACAGCTGTGACAGGAAGACTTTTGACTCCCTGAAGTTGAGTATTTTGGTCTTTCTGAACAAGAGTCAGGGTGTGTTTCTGCTAAGTCTCAGAAATTTCAGAAGGTGATTTCTGAAAGACTTCTGAAGATGACTTCAAAGGGGCAACTGAGAGGGGACCTCATTCATTTGTGTAAATATCTAAAGGGAGGGGGTCAAGAGGATGGACCAGGCTCTTCTTGGTGGTGCCAAACAATAGAACAGGAGGCAACAGGCAGACACTGATGCACAGGAAGTTCCACCTGAACATGAGACACTGTACAGTGAATGGAACAGATTGCCCCAAGATGTGGAGTCTCCCTCACTGGAGATACTCCAGGATCCTCTGGACACAATCGTGTAGCGTATGCTGTGAGACAACCCTGCTGCAGCTGGGAAGTGTGACCAGATGATCCACTGTGCTCCCTTCCCACCTGAACCATTCTATGATTCTGTTAAGACAAGGAGGGTGTTGTTCCTGGGTTACTGAGGTTCAATCTTCTGGTCTCATAGGCAGCATATCATACCAAATCTCCCAGAAACTGAGTGTGTTTCATCTTCAAAGTAATCAGTTTTTTTGCTTCCACTATTCCAGTTGGAAGGGTACTGGAAGTCTTGATTGCTCTAATGATCAGAAACTTTCTTCTAATTTCAACCTAAATTTATTCACAGCTGGTTAATATCCATTTGTTTCTATGCCAGTTTTGTTCTTAGCTAATTTAGGTTTATCCATATCTGGTGTTTATCTCCCTGATGCATTTACATGCTGTGATTATGGTCCTGCTGAGCTGTCATTCTGCTCAATGAAATAAGCCAAAATCTTTTGGTCTCTTCTTGTAAGATAGACTTTCCCTACTCCTTGATCATCCTTCTTTGGACCTGTTTCCATGCCTCTCTTCTGTACAAGATTCTCAACTGAAAAGCTGCTACTGGCATTGTCAACTGGCACTGATATTTTCCTGACTATTCTGGAAAAAACTCTTCTAAAACTAGAACTGCATCTGGTTTTTTTTATGGATGTATTTTATCGACAGCTTATAGTCATTATGTGTGTGCAAGTCATTCTTCTCAGCAATTTCTAAATGACAGTCCATGGCTTAGGGTAGACTTTTTGTTATTGATGTTGAGGACTGTATTGTTAAATGAAATTGTATTTTTATTGCTGAAGTACGGACAGGTGCCTCTGTATGGTGACTGAAGCTCAGCAGAACTGAATGTTTCCCAATATTGCTGATGTTTTCCACCACTGAGTAATCAACAAATGTAGTCACCATCTTCCTGTTTCTGGTACATTTATGGATGAAACATCAGAAACAACCACTTCCAACAGTGATCCACAAAAACCTCCCTATTAAGCTTTCCTCAGTCTGACAGTTCTTCCTTTAATGCTCTATTTTTCATTTCCCCATGAATGAGTTTCCTGCCCTCTTTACAGATTTACTGCTATTCTTTACTTTCTCCAGCTTCAATAATAATTTCTTTCGTAACATAACAAATGCTTACCAAAGGTCATATAGATCAAGTCAGTTACACCTCCCTTGCCTAAAACCCCAGTTATGGTAACAGAAAATGCTGTCAGGTTAGTCGGACATTACGTTCTCCTGAAAAATTCAAATAGCATTTTTTCTTTTTTTGTCTAGGTTTGTTTAGTTTTCTTTGAAGTCTGTTCCCTAAAACCCTGAAGATTACGAAAAGCCATATGGGTATCTGGGCTGTTAGTTGTCTTACCATTTTTCTCACCTTATCTGAAATCTGGTATATTTTCTGTTGTTCTGTTCACATTTGTAACTAGACTATAACATATTTTCTACCTAGTCTCCAATTTAATATAACACATTTGTAATAGCTGAAGAATTCATATCCTCTTAAACATTTTGGTTTTGCACCATAAATTAAGTTATCCATAATACAGATGCCACTTTTGATTATGTTTTGCTTCCCCTCCCCCTTTTTCACCATATAACCAAAAAACTTCCAATGGTTGTTTTAATATACTTTAATATACTTCTAAGATCTAAATAAACTTTACTTTAGTCAACTCGTACTTTTTCCTTCTGCCTATGAGGAACTATCTCCATTCCCTGTGTATTCTCCATTTCCTGTGTTAAGGCATAACCTTAACAATTTAACAATTGATAATATTACTTCTGAAGATTCTTACAAAATTTTTCCCCATTTTCTTTGGATCCAAGTTCTTAATATGACCAGCATCTTTGGTTTTCTGTCTTTCCTGAACAGCATGTAATCTTTTATTGTGAGTGCTCCAGGGATTATTGTTCTTTCACTATTTCCATGTAATATCTATCTGTCTTCCAATAATTCAGATTTCTTTTGTTTGCACAGGTTCAGGCAATCCTGTGCATCCCTTTCAGCTGTATATAACTTGCCATGTTGTGTACATTACCTGGGTTGACTGGAATGGTAATATTAACAATGTTTTTTACTGTTCAGAACAAAACCAGAACTCACTTGCCTCCTGGTTTCCATACTTTCGCATTGTTTTCTCTGTTGTACATCATAATTTTCCCCCTTTCTTTTATCTAACATTCCTTCTTGTGTTGCTTTTTCAAAGCCTTCTTAAAATTGTCCTGGTTCTTGAAAGGAGTGTTAGACAACAAATAGCAAAAGATGAAAGATGTCATCTACATCTCAAGCCTGCAACTGGAAAATTATATTCCTTCTTAAACTTCCACGAATGACAACAGAAATTACCTGTCACTTTGATGAGACACATGTCAAGCTGTATTTTTTATTTCATTAATCACTTATGTCACATTTCTGTCGTTACTCCTACGACAATGGTGTCCAAGGCCATATTGAGGACTAAGGCCATCTCCTACCTAGCATAAATAATATGAATATGTTCTTTTGTGTAAAATATGAAATTGTTTTTCACATCTTCCTATTAAGATTTTAAGAGGTTCTGACAAACTACTATCATATCAAAATGTGACGTTTACTCTCAATTTTACATAATACTCAGAAATACTCAACAAGCTCCTATTTCTTATAGCCTTTGTTTATTCCTACACTAATATTAGCAAAATTGATCATAGGGAATTCTGTGAAGTTAAACTCTAATATTTAGCACTACTTATTGAGAACCATATTTCTGTATTTCAGGCTTGGCTTAAATGGGCAAGTATTTCCCCTCAATTGATTTTTAATTAACAGTGAATAAGAGTTGTTGGACCTTTTATTGATACACCTACTAGTCAGAAAATGCTGAATTTGGAAATGCATTTTGTGACAGTTCTCCTGCCCCTATCCAGGAAACGCTGTATTCACTACTTGACACTGTAGCTTTGGAACCTGACTGGTGACATTGGGAAGACAGAAAATATTGTGAAAAAGGCTTGGAAGCAAATTATTCTGTTTTTTACATCAGTGTAATTTCCAATTAGATTCACTGATGTAAAGGTTAAGGTACAGCTGGCTCTAATGTCGGTGAGGCAAATTTTAAAGTTTGTTTCCTCAGCTTTTGAGAACTATTAAGTCTATAAACTCAAATGATTGATAGTAAATGCATGTCAAAATAATTCTGAAGGTGTCATTTCTAAATGTCAGTGGACAAGAGCATCTGAATTTCTTTTATGAATGTCATAACAGCGAACAAAGTCTTAATGTAATAAAGAAAGATCATTTGTCTGAATTCATTGCACAGTACTTTCCTTACCACACATGCTTTTGTTGTTGTTCTAAATGCACAGGTGTTTTTTGTATTAAACGCATATTTTATTGAAAAATGCTGTCAAAAGGTGTTGGTAACTTGTATTCAACAACCATATTGGGAAAAGAAGTGTAAAAAGGAAATTATATGAAATGAACAGTCCAAGTTACCAGAAGGCAGCAGACCGCTCTAAGACAAAGGAACATGAAGCAGTAGAGCATTCCACATTTTACAGAGAAACCCACAAAGACTTCAGTGTGGCTCTTTTCCTGTAGGGATTGCCAAAATAGAGAAGCATGTAAGATAAGTGAGTTTATGGGCATAGGTCTATCCTGCAAACGTTGCAGACAAAATTCAGGTGTTATTTTTAAAGCTGGCTACTTCCCTTCTCGTGGCACTCCCCTATTGTTTGCTAATCCTCATGCAGTTTGTGAAGAGGGAGCTCTGCTGGTAACCAGATTTTCCACCATCAGTTCACCTCCTTCTACTAGTGGCAGTGAGTAGAACTTGGCTGTGGAACACTTTTGTTTTGTGACCAAGCACTGCTGAGAGGGCACTGCTGCATGCAGCAGTCATGGCCCGGGTGAGCTGGCTGCCCTGCCGTGGGCAGCAGGAAGGAGAACACAGCACAAATGTGGCAAAAGGTTTCATGAAAGCCTTCAAACTCGAGCAAGGAGGAGAGAATTAACAAACAGGACAGTGAGAGGAGCAACAGTGGTAAATCTGAGTGTCGTGATAGGCAGTGGAGAAGTAGAGGAAGAAAACGTAATGCTTACATCTGCTATGCCAACCTACAGAAGTTTGGTACAAAATGGCTTTTTGAAAGGAACTGCAGTAAAGCTGATACATGGCTAATTGTGCAAACTTTGGGAAAATCACATTCAGGGGCTAATATTAAACTTTGGGTTGTGATTTGTATTTCTGGGCATGGGTAAATTGATGAGACATGGATTTTTTTTTTTCCATTCCATATAATGAGTTTCACTTACTTGATATTTTAGAATTTACTTTATTTATATGCAAATAAACCACTGGAAGTAAAACTCATGTACCAATGACTCAGAACTTCAAAAGCCTGAGAGCAGAGAAATGAAATATTACACTGTTTATAATAATTTTAACCTGGCAGAAAAATTTGCTGAATTTGATCTTTATGATCCTTAGGCATTTTATGAGAAATATTACCGGACAATGATGAAAATCCATAGCAACAGAAAGTCACCTCCTAGTTTACATGCCATGACACTGATTTGGAAGACAAGAGTTTCTCTCAGTTCTGCAGCATCACCTATTCTTGAAACAGACTGTACAAAATTAGATTCTGTGATACAAACAACTAGTACGCACTTTATGTGCTGGGTAGATTCATTCTAAGTACTATTTCAATGCTTTTACCTTCTTCATTTTCAACATTTGCAAAAAGAGTAGCAAATTAGGCTGGATAGATGATTTTAAGTGGACCTGGTTTGTACATCAATGCTCTTTTTTTAAAGCTTGCTTAGAAACAAGATTATTATAAATTACAAAATATTCTACAGCCAAGTTATGAGACGGCATTTCCTAAAGTCTAAATTTCCATATGCGTTATTTTTTCTGTCCTTTCATGCCCCTTGTTCTATTTGGACAATTCATCCTGATCCAGCTGGTGGACTCCATCCCAACTTTTTATCCTCCTCCTTTGCATAGTAAATTGTGACAATAGTGGTAGATTTAAAAAAGAAAGTACAGCATGGTTCTTGAGTAAACAGTGCCTCTTTGGTGAAAGTTACATTTATATTAATATATGACAGGGACTATGCTAGGGACTGTTGTTTTTCTATGTCTTGAATGAATTTAATCCCAGAATAGAGGGGTGGATCCTTATTTAGTTACTAAAAGTTCTTCCCAATTTACATCCAGTAAAAATACAGCTTGAGCCAAGATTTCTGAGCCTTTGCAGGATTTTCTACTAGGCTCTTGTAAAACTGCTCAACAGCTTCAAGGAACACTTCTCTCTACCAGCATTGCAAATGCTCATAATTTTTACAGTTTTGGTCTGTGCCTTCGCCAAAAGCAGTTTATCATCTACTTTCTTTGAATGAACTTCATCCTATATAAGTGAGCTCATTAGTTTTACCTTTTTTTCAATTTATAAGCAGTTCATAATCTGCTGTTCAAAACTTGGTAGAGCTGCTACTGAAATACTGGAAAATATCAAGGCAAAATGGAAAACATACCACCATAAACACTGTCCTAGTATTGTGAGTACTTTTAGAAAAGAGTTGTAATAATAAAATATTATCAGTTTATCATAATGGAATTTTAGCTAGGCTAGGAGTTATGATTCATAGACACCACAAGAGATCAGTTAGTATTCCAGCCATGTGCCCAGATTTTTAAAATTTTGTAGCTTAAAGTTATTAAGTTTATGTTGGTATCAACAGGTGAGCAGAGATTCAATTTAGCATTTAATTCAATTTTACATTGTGCAGATTCTTTCTGGGCCGTTTTATTACTGGAAAAATATACATTACTTTTTTTTTTATTCCTAACTACTTAATACCTTGGGGTTTATTTATTTTAGGTAGCAGTATAACCAACACTATTACAGTGTTTTAAATAGGTTTCCAAGTAAACCAAAATGGGGTTTCCATCTGCAGTTAATCTTGAGACTGCTCTGCTTCCCTTTTCTCAGTGAGCTAGCTGTGTCTTAAATGTTGAGAAATCAGTGCAAAAATGTCTTTTTATAAAATATTTAGCAATGCTTTTCAGGCCCACAAAAACATGTGAAGCCCTTGAGGCTGCATTTTGCAAGAATTTTCATGTACACATACTTATTTTTTTGTAGACCCACTACAATCATATAGGTGTGTGACAACTGAAATCGTAATGAAATGTGAATGATTAATATGGATCATTTCATGTAAATACAAAATGCCAATGGTACAATGTTAAATATCACAACACAAGAATTAAGGGCATTTAATTGCCTATGCAATTAAAACTTTAGGAGACAAACTGTCTGATCTGGAACTTGGCCAAGGCATCGTGACTAACAAGCCTGCTCCTGCAAAAAAGTGCCAGAGGAATTCTGATACTCCTGTGTGGTCAAGATTTCTGCTTTGTCTAAATTAAGCCATCTCGAAACGTAACACTGCCATATATAAAATCCCATGCCAATATTTGGCAAAGCACTTCTTCTGTTCAAGCATTTGTGCTGCGGAAGGCTGACTAAATACAGCATCAGGGCAAACAGTTTTGAAAGCATTTATTTTGAATTTTATAGGAAGCCAAATGCTGTGCAAATCCCATTCTGTGATTGAAATTTGCCCCCCGTTCATTTATAGAACTTTCATAAAAGTCAACAGGAGGACTGGTACCAGGTCTGTAATATACTGTAAAAACTTTAAAACAGCTTATAGCTGGTTGTTAAAATGACAGACATTTTAGAGCAGTGATTGGGGGTTGAACTCAGCTTATGTTCTGCTTCCATCTGGTCTGCTACTGTTTCACTGAAGATGGAAAACAGCACACACAGGACTGCACACATTATCCTAAAAGACAAATACTCTCTCTTTCACCTGTACAGTTTAGCATTTAGACTTTTCTCTTCTGCCTTATCTGTGAATCCTGGGGTGCGCTCCTGCATCCATCAGGTTCCATCCTGTCAGAGTCTACATTAACAGGACTTCTTACATAACTGAGGCTGTACATTTGTGGACAAACACCCGTGTATCTCATCTGAAGCTCTCTTTCTCATGCAGGAGCCTGACCCCGGGGCTCAGGAGGCAGAAGGTGCCTCAGGACCCACGGCAGTCCCTGCTCTGCCTCACGCGGTCACTGGGCAAACCCAACCAGTCGGTAAACACGGAGAAATCAAACGCTCATTGTGATGGTGAAAGAGCTTTGAAAGAGCTCCCGTGGCTCTGAACTTCTCTGCATCCTAGGGCTGGTCATGGTGCTGCCTCTGTGGAGGTCCACCTCTCTCCTGATGTTTTACCTGAAAGCATGTGGTGCACAAGTATCACAAAAGCAAATCTTGCAGAAAGGCCCCTTGAAATGTGAAGGCAGGACATACCTTCCTTTTAGATGTTTAAAAACTGCCTTTGGAATTTTAGCTTAAGACCTTTCTAGTATTTCTGTGTTGTGAGGCTTCACTTAGGAAACAGTAAGAAGAAAATCTAAACCTAGGTCTTTGGAATAAACAAAGGGATTTTCTGGGATTCGGGAAAAAAACCCAACAAACCTAATCTGTACTGTAAACAAAAAATTAAGAAGAGATACACACATTATGGCCTGATGTAGTAAAGTACTTTCGGTGCTGGACTTCAGCAGAGCTTAAATGCAAAGTATATTTCATCTACACTTGCACAATTTACTGAGCTTAGTCAGAAATTCCCCACTGAAGCTAATAATGATTGATGCCTCTCCAAGATAGGTAAATTCCCAATCTCTGTAATTATGCTTATTACCTTGTTACGGTTGCTAAGGTTCTCCCCTTTTAGAAGTATTCTGAGAATTAGCTGAGTTACAGCAGGTTATTAGTGAAACATGGGCTCTGCAAACATCTTTTAAAATAACTGGACTATGGAATTAATTCTGCAGATTTTACTTTTACATCTGAGAAGAAAACAGTAGGAAAAAGAGAAGTGATTACTGGAATTCCAAATCAGATCCTACATTTGATCCTGATAACTATAGAAGAGCTATTGCTTTAGAGTGTAGGATCAGGCATTATACATTGGCCCATAATTTTGCATTAGGATGTACCCAGGTAGCGTGGTTTACCCAGCTAAACACTCCATGTCTTCAAGAAGCGTTAAGTTCTATTAAAGGCTCAGTGCTTTAAAAATCAGATTATTTTTGCTTAGGAGTCCAGGCTACTGATTTATGTGTCTGACTTGATTCACTCAAACTGGGATAGGTTTATGGTTCACCTTATTTTAGATTAACAGGTAATTGCAAATAGTTCTCCCTAAATTAGTACAAGCCTTACAAGAAATCTGGATAGAAAGAAAGGGCCTGTAATGCTAAAAATGTGCCAAAATTTTTCGTAGTGTGAGGTTTGATACTATATTTGTATGTAACTTAGCTTATGATCCAACATGGTTTCATAAACGTTACAGTAGATCATTTCATTGCAAAGAAATTAGCTTTTTATTGTCTTTGTCTGACTCACTTTAAGGGTCTAATTAAGGATATACTAAACAGGAAAATCTCTCCTCAGGCTTTAGGCTTTGTAGATGTTATCTGAAGTTCATTAATGCTTCCTGTTAGGACAAAATTATATTCAAAAGTTTAGATGATGAGCTCAGGTGGGCTTCCGTTTTTAACAATGACAAGTGTACTCAACGGGAATAGTATTTTTACTTCAGCAAGACTTTTAAGAGAATTTGGTTAGAATGTAATTATATTTGGGCTAGAAAACGGAAAGTATTTTGAAAGAAAAAAATTAAAGGACACCAGTCACAACATATTTGCATGTTTTGACCTTATTTCCTATTCCAACTTTGATTTCAATCTTTTAATGACTCAGAAAATCTACAATGCCGTGAGACACCTCAAGATTCCATTAGATTTTCTTTTATAAAGTGTTGTACGTCTGTTGAAACCTTGCAATAGATAATTCACAGCAAAGAACTTTGCTCTCTTAAGGATGTAAATACCTATTTGGCAATGTCCAATTCAGTAGCATTAGTTATAGGATTGGTTTTGTGTTTTAACCTTATTATATCAGAAATAAATGGCAATACGCATACTCCCTCCATTGATTATATCTCTTGCTACAACCTGTTTGCTCTCCTATTACAAGCAGTGTTATCACTGCTGTGATCAGGTAACACAAACACGAAAGAGTAACTGGTATCATTCAGCTCTGGAAGGCAGTGCTGAATCGGAGTCCTCTCTGAACTCATTTGTGTTGTGCACAACCCCGGCTCTGACACTGCCTGGTGTCCCCGATGGCCACTCAGTCAGTATTTAAATGCTGAGCAGAGTCACACCGAACACAAGTGGTCAGCTCGCACCTCCTGAGGCTGCAGCTTGTCTCTGAACAGACTCAGTGCTAACACCACACACGACTGGTGCCACTGTACGTGATAAAAGCACCTGATCGCTCCTGGAAGTGAACACCAAGCCCGACTGAGTCCAAAGCAAAGGAATAAATCTGGGAGATCAGTGTAAACCTCTACTCCACTTTGGTACTTCCTCCTTCTTCAAAACAGACTTGGCTTTCCAAGGAAGAGCCATGTGAAGGAGAGTGGGAGTCACGGTTAAAGCCATCAGGTCGAAGGCAGTAGAATGTTTTTATCAGGGAGGGCTTTATTCTGCCAAGGCGATGTAGATCAGTAGGATCATGAGACAAGATTTCTGCCTAAAATCTTGAAGTCTCTTTGCCGTGTGTTTGAATTCATTCTACAAAGTCATTCCGTGGCTTAGCAAAATCAATCCTCATCCCATGTCGGGAGGGAAGAATAGATATTCATCACCTTTAAACACAACACACTGAGCAAATCGACAGTTTGAATGTGGTGTGAAACCTCTGCAGATTTTGCAAAGCAAGTGCTCTGTCTTTTCCCTTATTGTTTGCCCTTCACTTGACATACAGGAAGAGATGCATCAAAAGGATGGCAGGAGACATGTGTCACTTATAGCATGCCATAACAATGTCTGCCCTGGAATAATCCCTTGAATCTGTTTGAACAAGCAGGCATCATACATGGAAAAATACACGGAGAACTTCACCTAGTTACAAAGTTGACAGAACCCCTTTGCCATCCTCCCCCTCTGAGCAGCATCGTCCCCCAGGCACGCCGCTCCCTTCGGCCCTGAGCTGGAGTGCCACGGTCACACCGCACCAGGTCACTTGTTGCACAGTGCCAGGGTGGCATCTCCCCTCCGCTCAACCCACCGAAAGTTCCCAGGGCCGCGTGTGAGCGGAGCCCGCTCCGCGCTGCCCGTGTGCCGCCCGCAGCCGCTTACCTGCATGTGTCCCTGGTACATCCTGCCGTGGCTCTCAGCTGCCCCTCAGGCCGGCAGGACGGCTGTGCGCTGCGCTGGGGGCACTTCTCCCGGCCGCTCGACTACAAGAAAGGAAAAAAAAAAGGAAAAAAAAAAGCCTAACCCTCAACGAGCTATTTTTGGCTAAAGCTCCGTTTGTCCTGGCAGCTCCTGTACTGGTTTCAGCAACCCAGAGCCGTTTGCCGCCCTCCTCTTGCCTCGCTGCCTCTGTTTCCCCCTGCGAGGCGGTGCTGGCACTGGCCAGGAGCCGCTGCTCGGGGGTGCTGGGGAGGCGGGCGGACCCGGGCAGGGCTGCGGGGCGGCCGGGCGGGGAGAGCCGCGGGGCGGAGNAGCCTCCTTCCCGCCCCCTTCCCTCCTCCTCCTTCCTTCTCTCCTCCCTTCTTCCCTCCCTCCCTCCGCAGGGGGAGCGCGCAGCATCCAGGGAACGCGCGGAGCCCCGCGGCACCGGGCGGAGCCCGCCGGGGTCCCGCTGGAGCTGCGGTCCTCTGGTCCCACCGCCCCGCCAGCGCTGGTGGCTCTCACTGCAGACATTAAAAGAAAAAAAAATACGTAAAAGCACGAAAAAAGCCCGCCCTACTAAGCATAACAGCCAAAAATCGGAGCGTCCCGGAGCCAGGACTCGGCAAAACCGGAATGTGGCACACGGAGCCTCCGCGGGTCGCGAGTTTCGCCTCCCCGCGCGGGAGCGGAGGGGGCGCGCAGCGAGCGGCTCTGCGCGGGCGCATCCCGGGAACGGGCGCTGCCTGCGGAGCGGGAGCGGCCGCGCCGCGCTCCCGGCCCTGCCCCGCTGGCCGCAATTAACCGGGTTTCAGCGAAAGGAACGGGCCGGGCCCTACCTTCTGCTCTGCCTATGAAGAGCGGACGTGATCTGTTGTGATTCCCAGCAAATATCAGGAGACTCTTGTTCTGGCTTGGTGGTATCGCTTGGTAGCGTTTTTCAACGCTTGCCAAAGACACTGTTATATAGGCAAAAATCTGGCACTGGTCCGTGGGTGCAAAATTGTGACCTTATAAACTGGCACAACAGGCCTGGCTAAATCCTGCAGGAGACACCTGCATCATCTTGGGTCCAGCTTTTTTCTCTTCTCCCCCACCTCAAGCCTTAAACTCCGCATCTGCTAAAAGGAGCAGCTACTTCAATTTCATAGTAAATTTCTGTCCTACCCAGTGTGTCTGTATTCAGTAGCACAGAAAACCTCCAGCGCCTGGAATTTGCTAGATTGTGTAATTTCTTGGCTCTGAGCTCTCAAGTTTTACTGTTAAACTACACAAAACTTTATGATGCTTTTAATAGACCAGAGCAATCCAACCTTAAGCATGTTCCTTTACTAGAGCAATGCAAAATAGATTTCGTATTCCTGAAACTAGCACATTTGTATCATCACAGCTCTTGTTTCAGCTGACTAAATAAGCCTTTTTGAAGTGTTCCCATTCAGCTAAAAAAATGGGTTTTTGCAGAATGTGAGTTTGTAAGTCTTCAGTGATGGCATAAGCAAAATCATTCCAATTATTTTTTTCAATTAGGCTTAAGAGTTTTATCTTTTAGATAGCTAGCAAAAGTGACAGTTCTCTTACATCCAGTGAATACGTATCCAGCTCACTGAGATTTTCAGAGCAGCCGAGGAGTTTAGCCATGTATTGGTGATAAAAGGAAATAAGAAATGAATATTTTTTTGTCTAAATCCCTTAAGTAGATTTGAAAACCTCAATTAAGAGCTGATGAGCTTAAAATACTTCTTTGGGATTGTCTATACATGTTAGACATATATTACTGTAAAACTTCACAAAAGGTGACTGTACTTAGGTGAAAATATCAGATTTAAATTACTGTGATGTCACTTAAAATACAAAATATGGAGTACAGATTTTTCAGATGTAAATATTTGGCTGCCTTTGTGCTCAGTTTAGAAGTTTAGGTGAAAAAAAACCAAGTTCCATTTAAACTTGGAGCCCTGATGTCTTTGCTGTTTGTTGAGATTTATTAGACTCTTTAGCTTTTAGTAATCTTGAAGGTGCAATTTTTCACTCTGGCTACAGTAGACCCAGAGTATCCATTCCTGTGTCAGTGTGCAGGTCTCCTGTAGTAGCTGAATGCTTCTACGGTGCTTGAAAATATCTTTTTCTTATTTTTTTTTATTGTTATTGTTGTTTTAAGTCTGAGGCTCTTGTGTTTTTGTCAGGGGGAAAGCTGGGGGAAATTTGTCAATGCCAGTGTGTAGGAATATCTCCTTTTTCTAAACCTAAGTATATGCATCATGATTTAAATTTTCCCCACAGGGTATGTAAAAGCACACTTACAGTAGAAGAGGTGTTAATTTAGGAACGGTTATTCATGCTATGTTATTTGGGAGTGAGGGACAAAGATCAGTAGAATTTGTCAAGATCCAAATGCTAGAGATTGATAGTATAGTGTGTTACAAGCATTTTTCCTAAAGCATCTGAAGCAGGTGCATTTGTTGCACAATTTGTTGATGCAATGGCATATTGATGTCACATTTTGGCAGGATTTGAATGATCCAGTAAAGCCAGATAGATCCAGCTTTTGCATTTTTCCTTAGCAGGGGCTAAATCGCTTGGCGCTGGTCAGTGAGAGGTCTGGCAGAGCAGCAGTGGGTGCAGAGCAGAGGTGGAGGGAGATGTGTGCAGGGACAGAGGGCTGGCAGGGGCTCCTGCTTGAGGAGCTGTCCTTCAAATATGGCTCAGCCCAAGCCACACTCACAGGGCTGTGCTCCCACAGGTGTCAGCTCTGCCTTTGCTCTCACTCTTCACAAGAAGCTTCAGCGAGATTGTTTGTCTCTCCATCTAGTCCTCATCTGGAATCAATGCCTGATCTTTATTGCTTAGTTATGCTGCAGTTTAAAAAATGCAGTGATGGGTGGCACAGAAAGCATTAATGTGTAACTCTGTACCATGCATATAAAGGCAAGATCTTTACAGCCTAGAAACAGGTGAGTGCCAGGATCCATGATCTTTGTGACTCTGCTCTCTTTATGAATGTGAAAATCTGTTTTGTCACAGGGCATAGATAATCACACAAGGTTCTCTTTCTTAAAATGCTTTGAAAACATTTTTCTTTTGTGGTCCCTTTTGGTCTGACTGTGTGGCTGCATTAATATTTGAACCACTGGTGTCTGTGTGCTATGATCTCTCTTTGTTGTTTGTTATGGCAAAAATGGAAAAAATCATGCTAGAAAATATGAAAGTCATAATGTTTGTTAAGAAAAAGAAAAATCACCATATGGCTCAACAGATTTTAATTAACATTAAATTGCCAGGGGAAATTTTGAAGGAAGTCAAATAAAAATAATTTATTTTGCAAATAAATGCTCAGATTTTGTTTTTGAATACATTGCTGGGGCAATTGGGACTATTAGGAAGCCTGAAGACAGTAATGGGAGTGCGGGGGCATTTTCAGAAATACAAAGTGCACAAGGTGATTTTGGAGAAGCTGGCAGCTACCTAGTTACTGTCGAAACTCTGACACTTAACTACTCCTGGGAGGTGGTAGATATTTCATTCCTTTAAGCCTTACTGATATTTATGTCATCCTGTAAACTTAAAAAAATACTCTTAAATCTCTGACTGTGAGACTGCACAAGGCAATTTATACAGATTTCAAGTTAAGAACAGTTATTCCAACATTCTTCATTAACACAGTGATTGGAATGGCAGGGTCTGTGGTTTCCATGCCAAGAAACCACATGGCAAGGATAAGTCATGATTTTTATTAGGAAAATCTTGCATGGATAACCAGGCCTGCACACTCCATGTAGAAAGGTGAATATATCCTCGGTGTGTTGTGTGCAACAAAGTGTTCAATGGAAGAGTTTTAAATGCAGGTTGAGGGGGATGAGTTGTAGTGCTGGAGACTTGGAGGGGCCACTTTGGGGAACTTGTGCCCCTGAATGCCCAGCAGGTTTCTGTATCCATCACTCAAGGATGCTGCTCAGATCTCTCTGAATCTCTGGGTGTTTCTAATGTGTGACAACAGATTGTGTTGCCAGCATCCAACAATAGCACATGTTTGGTCATAAAGACACAGATTTGCTGCTTTGTTCAATAATAGATTAATGTTCTGGTGCATATATGTTGTGTAAAACATCAGTCTATTAGCTCATGTAACCATGGAGATAAGTCATTTGCATACATGGAAACTCTTTGTGTTCATTTATGCCTAGTGCCTATATTTTATTAAGAAATAGATCTTTACAAACATTACTATTAATAAATATTTTCGTTAATGCTATTTTCTGCTAACTGAGAATAATTGGCCTAATTTGTGAAAACATGGAGCTGATTAAAAATTAAGTCCTGAAAATAACCTAGCTTATTCTTAGACTCAAATGAGGTTGCAAAAACTGTCAAAATTAATATATTAATAGTGTTAAACTTTATCAATAACATACAAATAGGATTTGTAATATTGTTAGTTCTGACAGATTCTAATTACACTTTTTATACTTTGTTTTCTAGTGGCAGTTATAAGACATGAAATGTACTACCACACATTAGTAAAAGTGCTAATTATATTATGGGTATTTACACATTCCTTTCCTATGCTAATGTGTTTATATGTGTTTAGGGAATACATATAAAGAAGGTTCTTGAGATTCTTTGAATGCTTTAATGAATAATAAATTTGAACAAGACACAATCCAAAATTAATTTTTAAAATCTAAAAGTTTTGCTAATGATGCGTATACAATGTTTGATTAAAAAAGCTCAATGTAGAAACCACCAGTCACAGTGACAAATGGCAATTAGATTGTAAATACTGCAAGTAAAATACTAACAGTATAAATCTTCATAGTGTTGGAGTCACACCACTTGTAGTTCTTTATCTGTTAGCAAATACCAGCCTGGAACTTGTCAGCAGAATGAAGAATAATATCACATTATTACAGATTGTAACCAGAATGATTACAAACCCCCAGTCCTGTTGCAGTTGAAGTTTCTGTTTTCATGGCCCTGTTTTATGTGTGGCATGTCCCTTGTTGCCCCAGTTTGATGTGTAGGGTGAGAGCTGTGAGTGGCAGTGGTGGAGCAGCCCAGCTCTGTCCTGGTCAGCTCTCGTTGTACAGGTGGTGGCAGGTGTTGGAGCAAGGTCACTACTTCACAGAATTACAGAATATTTCAGGTTGGAAGGGATCTCTGGTGATCATCAAGGCCAAGCCCCCTGCCGAGGCAGGGTCGTCTGGAGCAGGTGACACAGGAACACATCCAGGTGGGTTTGAGATGTCTCCAGAAAGACTCAGTGCCCTCACTGTGCAGCATGCCCCAGTGCTCTGCACCCTCAATGTGAAGTTCCTTCTCATGTGGAGGTGAAAGTTCTTGTGTTTTAGTTTATACTTAGTCTATGCCACTCCTGCCCATATCTGAGACAAGTGCTGTGCAGAGATTGTGACTCCCTTGGGAAAGGTGAGCTCTGAGTGGTTTTGCATTGAGCTCACCTTTCCCACTTGTAATGAGCTCAGCAAGGTCTGGTGCCGCAATGTACAGCTGCTGAGAGAGGATACAAGCCATGGTCATAGAGTAACACTTCATCCACATCAAATCATCAGATCATAAGAATAGGAAATTGCCTCCCAGTAGGTCTGTCCTGCCTTTACCCTGAGGGGTTGTGTTTCTTAGCACCATAGTTACTGTTGTTTGTCCAGCCACACAGTCAGCTCCAAGCACAGGTTTCCTTTGTTTGCAGAGCAGCTGGTTTGGATGTGCAGTGACACTGTTCTCCACACAGAAATGCCTCATACAGAAGGGATCATCTGCCAGTGTAGACCAAGAGAGGAGAAAGCATGTCTTTCCACTCTCACAAGGCGCCTGATTGCAGATCCCAAGAAAGTTACATGTCAATGGCCAGACGGCCATTGCTCTGAAGTGTTCCTGAATTTGGACGCTGGTGTGCATCTGCTGAAGTCAGCAGAAACCTTTCACTGAGTCCATTAAAACAGAGGGCATGGGTAAGGGCCTCATCTGCGCAAGTGCTGCGGACTTGTAACCTGACCATTCCTCATCTAAGAAGCAGAAAAAAAGTCCAGTGGAAGATTTAAAATCTCTAGGGATACATTGGTGCTGCAGTTGTTGTGATTGCAGTGTAGCACAAATGTATTGAGGTTGATTCTGCAACTTCTATTGAAAGTCTTAAAATGTGGAACGTCCACAACCCCACAGATAATCAGCTCCAGTTCTTAACTATCCTACTATCTGAGTTTTTACTATTGACCTTACCTAAATGTGCATTGATGAATTTTGTGCCCTTTGTTCTATTTGCTTAGACAAAATTGATGTGAAGAAGGATATCTTCCATTTTCTTTTGTAGCTGCTCTGTACACATTTTAAGAAAATTATTGCATAGTCCTGTATTTTTCTCTTTTCTAAAAGAGTAAGCAATGCCCATTCTTTAAACCTTGTCATACAGGTTGGATTTTCTAGATCTTGATCCTCTTTTTTGTTACTTCTCTTAGACTGGTTTGCTTTAGTAATGATCCAAACTGAACAAGTACCAGAAGAAACTCTTCATGTGTGTTACATGCAGTATTTCTGTTTCTATATCTCTCCATGTGCCATTGCAACACTGGGATACTGTTGAGTAGTGTTAAGCTTGGGATCCTGTTACCTCTGGTGATATTACAGAATCATTTTCTTAGCCACTGTGTTTTTTTGTGGTTGATTAGTCCTACCTAACTTTAGAATTTTGATGCTGTTCTTAGCCACTTGTATCCTGCTTCTTCAAAACCAATTCTCCACTTTATCTAGATGTTTTTAAATTTTAAGCACATCCTTGTCATATTCTCTTAAGCTTTTTCTAGATTTATGTTCCCTGCAAATTTAACTACTATGCCTTGGCTATTCCTTTAGCCAAATCATTAATCAAAATACTGAATTATATTCTGGAATGCCACTCAGGAAAACCCTCTAGTTTGACAGTGAATCATCAGTAACAGTTTTCTGAGTAGAGCTAAGCAATCATGTAAGTGGGATTTTTCTAGACTATGTTTTTCCACCAGCTCTTTATGACTATATTGTAAAGTTCTTATTAAATATACCTACTGTGTTTTGCCTGCCTGTAATACCTGTGGCAGTGCTATGCAGAAAAATCAGTCTGCAATGCTGATTACTCCTCCCCATTTTCATCTAGACATTAAAATAGTTTCTTTGTTACAGTATTTCTGTGGTAACTAGAAATAAGCTCCCTAGCTCTTTTTTGCCCTATTTTTTATGATAAGCACTGTGTTTGTACCTCTTTATAAGTTCTTTTTGATGCCTCTGAGATTGCTTCTATCTATGCTCAGACCATCTGAGGGCAAGTTTGATCGGGTGGAGTGTTCTGAAAACAACTTGCCTAACTACTTTCAAGCCTGTGTTTTCCCATCACTGGTGTTAGGTCTGTTATGCCTCCAGTCACACCTGACCGTCTTAGGTAATTGAAATCCATCCTTTTTTTGGATACCAGTAGTATTTTAATTTCATATAGCTCACTGGGAGTTCCAAAATGTGTTTTAGAAGCTGCATAAGTATGCAGGCATTTATCTACTCCAAGCTCCTGATGTCTGTGGCTGGATGGGTGGCAGTATCCAGCCTGGCTGTGATTTGCAGCTAGCTTTGGTACATCTGCGCTGCATTACCATTACATCAGTGAGTGCAATGTAAACACATACATTTGCCCTAAATTAGGAAAAATTGCTTAGATAGAAAACTTGGTTATAGGGTTCATGAAAGTCTGGCTTAAATGGTTGAGTATTGCTAAAAATATTTCTGCTGTACTAGTACCTAAAACATGCCAGCCCTGAAATGAAAGGAAGATTTGAAGGGATTTTCTTCCCATCATTTTTTTTTTTGAGTACAAAAATTCTCTCAAAGTGAAACCTTGGTTCTTTAATTAGATTTCATCCATTAGTAGTTGCTGGTGATATAGATGAGACATAGTCCTCTTACTATATTACTGCCTTTCTGTTTGTTGTACTTGACAAACCTTCAGAAGTTACTGGATTCAGCAGAGCATCCATTTAGAGCAACTCCACATGGTTACTGACATAAGGGACTTCCTGGCAGCAAAAGGTTTAATGTTGCCATATAAATTCAGGGGAGGCAGCATGAAAAAGATATGAGAGCACTTTGTTCCTCAGATCCTGTTCAATATAAAAGAAAGAAATATTTTTATTGAAGTAGGAATATTCTTACTCACTGGAGAGGTACTGCAACACAGAGGAGTTAGAAAACCCAAATACCTGGGTCTTAAGAGTTGTCTTTAAACTACAGATCTTGAGGCATTTTGGGAGTAAGTGCTGTTATCAGCATTTTGTGCAGGTAGAAAAAGAGATTGGGAAATTCCATCACTGACTGCAGAGGTTGTTAAATAGCTCAAAAAGTTGAGACATTTTATGATCAGCAGTTCCAAAAACATTCATCAGGGAGTATTCAAGGAACTGCTTAAGAATGTCTCCAGACTGTTAATGTTGGTTTTTATTAATTGATACAGCACTGGGAAGGCAAATACTGTGCCAGAATTTTAAATGGGATGGCTTCATAATTACAGGCCTTTCAGCCTGGTGCCAATCTCTGGCAAAATAATGGAAGACTGATATGGGATATTATTAGCAAAATAATCAGGAATAATGTAATATATGGCAGTTCTTATTGGTTTATGGAAAATATATCTTGTTGGACTAACTCAATATCTTTCTTCTGATATATGAGGTTTGGTTGATGAATGTTGTAGTACTGATGTAATGGACTTTCTTGGGGCATTTGTCATGGTACCACACAACCTTTGATTAAGGAATAAGAATAATGCAAATTCAACTGGGCAACATATTAAAAGGACCTAAAACTGCTTATCTGGTAGTCTCAATATGCAAAGTGGGAATTATTATCTAATAGACTCCCTTAGGGATTGTTGGGTCATGCTCTGTTTCCCATTTCTTTTAAAGATTGAGAAATTATTAAAAAAATAATTAATGGTAAATTTATGTAGTTGGAATAAATTTTGGGACTTTGGAAATAAATTTAGAGTATGAAGTGATTAATAAATCATCTACACTTCAGTAAAACCAAAGGTAAACCTCTGTCTTTTGAAGGGCAAGGAATTGGACTTTGATGATCTTTATGGATCCCTTCCAGGTCAGGCTATAATATGGATCTATGATTCTAAATTATGTTTGCAGGATGAATGATTGACCTGAGAAATAATAACTGAAAAGTATGTGGGAAATCATGATAGATAATTGGGGCAATGTAGGGTTTTAGTGTCACACCAGAGGCCCAAGGGTGGCCTAAAGAGGAACTTCCAGCAGTCATGATGGAGCTATCCTGGGTCAGTAGTAATGTGCTAACTTCACCAACAGCTGAGTCCATATGTGGATACAGATTCATGTGTCAGAAAGGAATAAAGAGTTGGTGAAGGCTTAGATTGATTATCTAATCAATGATTAATGGACTGGACAGTCTGTGCAGCAAGATGCTCAAGGACTTGAACCTAGATAGTTTAAACAGAGGTAATTTGTTCCAGCCTATGTATATATAAGGCACAGAATATGAGGCTGGAAATCTTCAACATAGCACTTATAAGGAAGTAAAATGGTGTAAAGTTGGAAGTTGGCAAAGGTAGACTCTAGGTGCACATTTCTGCAATAATGGTAATAAACCACTGAAATTGTTTTGAAAGGATCACTGTGGATTCTCTGCCTGGAGTTTTTAAAATCAAGATTCCTTGGGTTTTTTCTGAAAAATGTATTCAGCTTCAAGTAGGAATTGATTTAGACTGAACATATAGTTGTGTTATGGGAACATTGTGCTTTGTTATTGATCATTGTGTTATTGATCATTGTTAGAACTGTTTTTATCATTTCTAAACTGATTTACTTGAGACTACCCAGTGGAACACTGACAGAATAATACCTGTTCCTCTGATTCCCAGCCAAGGGTGTTATCCTCTACACCACACAGCTTCCTACTAAATAAGAGAAAGGCTGGAATTTCTTAAATATGTGGTTTTTTACACATGCATCTGTGTGAGTCCTGCTTCCATGCTCAGTGTGGGAGGTTAAAGGGAGCTCTCTTCCCATCTGTGCACCTTGCCCAAGAACAGTTCTCAGGCTGTACTTTGTGCTGGGTGAGTGCAGCAGTGTGGAAACCCCACCCAGGGCCAAGCTGAACCTCAGTCTGTGGCCTCCAGAGAGCTGATGTCACCCTGGGAAGGCTCTTCTTGGAAACCAGGGCGGACCTCCCACATACACCCCATATCAGGTGAAAAATGTGCTTTCCTCAGTTCCCTTGCAGCCATCAAAGCTTTTTTCATTACAATTTTTGGCTTTCCTATGTTGCACTGACTCCCAGGTCATTACTTTCCTCTGCTGAGCAGGAAGTTTGTGTCTCAGATGCTTCTTTTTCATAATGCATGTTCAATTTTGACCCCTAACAGTATTTTTTATTA
>WEKY01031014.1:0-12642 GCA_013390045.1 Picathartes gymnocephalus
ACAACAATAATAATAATAATAAATTAAGCAGCCTCTGTAAAGACTTATTGCCAAGACTAATATTGTTAGTGACATCCAGGATCAACAACGGTTACAAGCAGTGGACACAAAATGAAGTTGTCTGGTTTTGACAACAAAATATTCTACATTTAGCAAAGGCATATGTTTCAAACTCAAATGACTTCAAATTAAAGCAAAAAGTGTTTTGAAGTGTCGTCATTTGATAATCATTTGCTTTAAAATAAGCAACAGATTTCCATCTAACGGGATCCACATCTTTAACAAGTGAACCAACATTGTGACAAACAAAAAACAACCTGCTCTAAAATATAATTCCAAAATAAATTACATCTAGCTGTTTTGTTCTTGTTGTTGTGCTCTGTTTTCCTTTTTTTGGCTGTCTGTAGAGCTCCCACTATTTTTTCATTGCTACAATGACAAATGCTATGAGAAAAGACCTGGGCCGCTGCCAGAAATCTACTCTAGACTTCAGTATATGTTTCTGCTTTCAAGAGTCAATTGTTTTCCTTCTCTCCCAGGGGTCACTTGCTACCTTATTACCAGAAAGAATGACCCCTTGACAGCGCAATTGAGATCCAGAAACTCAACAAAACTGTAACCCCTCCAGTGGCATCAGAACTGTAATCAACAGCAGTGGGCCTGGAAGACAAATGTACTTGTATATAAGGCCACCATCTTTAAAAGTGGCTTCTCTACTTGCAAAGAAACCAATCTCTATTTGGTTTCCTTTGATATTTTTATTACCCCCTTTCTTGTAACCTTTTCATTGCTAGTGCTCTCAAGGCAGGAGTGTTTTCACAGCGTTGGAATTACCTGTGCTCATTTTACACAGTTTGCTGCCTATTCCTTCTCTTGCAATCTGTGCTTTGAAGCACATGACTAGAGATGGGAGCTCCCAGTCATAATGGATTTCTTCTCTTATTCAGCTTAATTCACTACCAGAATAGTTGTTCCTTAAATATCCTTATTGCCATGTAAGAAACACAGGTACAGAATCTCCAGCCTTGAAACCACAGAGAAGAATGAGCTTGGAATATTAGGATCTTTACAGATAATATATGGTGCCCTTTCAAAGGCATGCACTGAAATAGTGTTATACAATAATATTTCTCAAATATGGTTATTACAAAAAGTATTAAACTTATTTGCTGGATCCTTTTGTATACAGAAGATCTGCAAACCCAAGGTTGTTTCAGATAAATACATACAAAGATATTCTGGAGCACAAGACCCTAGTCTGGTTCTTACATTGTACATGTGGAACTCTGACCCAGAGTCCTGAGGCTACAAAAAACTGTGCCTCTAAACTGCCTAAATGTTTTTTTGAAAATGTTAGCAAACTTTCAGAATATCTTGGTGTGAATTAAAGCTTGAAAAGTTTTTTATTCTGGTGATTTTATTACCAGAATTACTTGACATGTGCGCTAGAAATAATTTTTTTAAGACCATTCAACCACATGGTAAGAAACAAGGTACCCATGAACCAAAGCACTGCTCCCAGATGCTCTGCCATCTGACTATCATTACACAGATATTGGGAAATACTTCAGATAATTGTAGGAGAAAGTTCCTCAAGATATACAAGCATAAAAATATCTAAAAAACAGACAAAAACAGACAGGGTGGCAAAACACAAGTACACAAAATCCCACTGCCTTTAACAGGGATTTGAGTGAATGCAGGAATTTGCAGAGACAGGAGTCTTCAAACAGCATCATGGCCTGAGGTGCAAAACCCCCAGCAACAGTGTTCTGCTGAGCACGCGCTGGGAAGAAGAACAAGAAAGCATGAGGTCAAAAAAGAAATGTTTTTGTTACCTTTCCCAGACATAAGTCATCACATTTTACAAACAACAAAATAAAAGGTATTAGACCCCTAAGTGATCCCTGGAAGGAGCAGCAGATGGCCAGCCTCGCACCTTCAGAAGAGAAGGAGCACAAAGAGCAAGAATGTGTTTTTCCCTACACTGTCCTACCAAAGCGATGTCACTGTGATGCAGAGAAGGTGCCAAGTCCTTGCCCAACTTTCCCTGCTGAGGTACAGCAGTTCTGCTACAGACAGGCAAGAGGGAAGAGGCTGTGATAATGGCTCTTCTGCCCCAGGAACCAGGCTGTGGTCTCTGGTAAGAAGAAATGGATTTCATGTTGCTGCCTTACAGTAAGCTCTGTGTGACTGAGCTCTTCCCCTGTCAACAGTCACAGCGTTGACAAGGCAGAGTTGTCTTCTCTGGCAAAGAGACAGGCAGAGTTGCTTCACACCTGTGTTTTACTTCTGCAAATCTGAGGGCAGGATTGAGGCCCTAATTAATAATCAAAAGGGGAAAATTGCCAAGTGCTTCTTTTGTCACTAATATCAAAAAATATATGGCCTCTTATTTTCTTACATATAAGGTCATATCATTTTAATTTCTATCCAAAAGCCCAGAAGCAAGTTACATGGATTCTCTATACATGTTTAAGTACCATACATTAAAAATAACATGCTGAAATAATGCTGTCAAAGTATGAGACCTACCTGACTGATGGAATATTCTTCTATAAAGAGCAGCTCTAAGCTTCCCTTAAACAGAATGAAGGAAAATCTAAAGATAATAATGAATAAGAAAGTAGCTTCTTCTGCCAGACCCATCAAGTTAAATGGCTCTTTGTATTGTTCAAAATGTGTACAATATTGTGTTCTGTGGCAGAGGGTAAAGAGAGGGAACTTCCAGTGACATTTTGATGAAGCAACAAATAAAAATAATATTTTGACAGAGACCTCATCCTATTAAAAAAAAAAAAAAAAAAGCATTTCTTTCATTTCTCTGACTCAAACAGAAATTTCCTTATTGAGGTGGCACGTGGAGCCTTACAGTAATACTCAAAGGAAATGTGCCATTCACAACGGAACACGCAGAATGACTAAAGACCCTAAATGCTTGGCATCATTTGTGCTTAGTTCTAAATACCTATGATAGACATTTTTGGAATATGTTTCCTGAAAGTAATATCAAGGATTTACTTCAGGAGTAGCTTGCACATGCTGATAGGTTGAATTGGTGCTCATATACCAATACAAAAAAGGATTAGCTTCTGTTAACATGCAAAGTTGGGGGGTTTGGTTTTTTATGCCAGTACTATGCCAGTACTGGAATATATTTACCCTCCTGATGAAGTGTTTACGTCACTCTGCCTCATCAATATTAACCTCACAGATCAACAGATCTTCATATCGACAGAATAGAGAAGTCAATATCACCTTATTATTATTTAATAAGTATTTCATTGTCAGTAACTGAGTGAGAACAAATATCTGTGCAGTATAATGCCATGCACTTTAATTTTGCAAGGTTACTGTCTTGCATGTTTGACAGAAGAAAGCCAACTCATAGTAAAAATCCCCCAGTAATATCAGTGTATAAAATGACGACATGTTGAAGGACATTTAAATTGAACAAAACAGGGGTTTTTTAGTCCCAGTTTTGATATACAAATGTTGGATGTGTTTTACTGTGGCTTCTGACTATGATTGATAGGAGATGCATCAATTTCAAGGTTTGTGAATTTAAGTAAATTGTTGTCACTGGTATCACTTCTTCTTTTTTGTATTTTTTTTCAAATTATCTCCTTACAGAGAATACTGTATTACAAATTGAGACAGGATATACATAAAGCATCAATTTAGCTTGAATATCCACTTACAATAGTAAAAAGAAAATAGTAGTGATAAGAATGTGAGTACATCAGAGTTGTTCAGAAAACTCCAGAGTATTTAAAAAAAACATTGCTTATGGTTTTTCTTCTAAATAGTTTTTGCTACTTCTGTTTGGAAAATACTTTGCTTGCCTTTCCTTTCAAAGGAAAAAATATAATATTTATTTTTAAAAAAATAGTAGTAGTAGATCTTAGATACTTCTTTTATCTTTGTCCTCAGAATGTAATTCCATTAATTATACATTAGAAAAAACTACTCTTATACATTAGGAAAAAAATATAACCCAACTTGTATCAACTCTTTGCAACCTGAGGGGAGTTTATTTACCATTCTTTCCTTCATAGTAATGCTTTAGTTTACTAAAAAGCCTGAAAAGCTTTTTTTAAAATTGTGCTTAAGCATCATATAGCAAAGCTTCCTATGGATCCAATGCTTTCAGAAATTAGATGTGTCTGATTTTAAACTAGTTTTCCCTAGGTTGCTTCTTATCTGATGATGTCTGACTCAGGATGTGGTGAAATGCACAGATACTTTTTATTATGTTTTCCAACACATGGTCATGACTCGTTTCCATGTATAAATGTGTTGTGTCTATGTATCTACATGCCTGTCTATATGCATAGATCAATGTTTGTGTGTGGGTTTGGTTTTAACAGCAGATTCCAAAAATGAATAAAGATACTATCTTCATTTTACTGTTCTCTAAAGGAGCAACATGGAATGGATTCTGTAAATCTAACTATACATGTTGCTGATTAAAAGCTGATGGTAACAATTAATATACAAGGGGACAGACTAGTTTTTCTTCGAACATTTTTTCAAGAGAAAAAAAATGAAAATTAGACAGAAAAGACCATTTCCAGATGTGACTGTATAGGGCTTGATTTGAAGCACTTTTGTTATCGCCTTAATAATGCATATACGAATGCTCATGTGAAATGTTTGTTAAAACTCCATCCTAGTAGATATTTGTGCTTATGAATTGATTCCTTATCCATATTTTATGGAGAAATAGCTCAGCAGTGGATTACAGCACATTATTTTCCAAACTCCTTATTAGACTCTGCATATCTCTCTACTGTGCCTCCAGGCTTAAATTAAAAACAAACTTAAGAAAAATTTAAAGAGACAACATTCAGAAACTTATGTTTTTACAAAGCTTCTGAAAGTTCATAATTATTTTTGTCCCTAATAGGCCTGCCTTTGAAATAATTTGATGGCTAGGTTTGTAAATTCTCTTGGAAAGATCTGGCATTCCATAGTCATTAAAAGGAGTATATATCACAAAAATGGTTTTGCATATAAATAATGGTATACAGGATTTGGCTTAAATTGTCTGCTTTCATTTGATATTTTTTTCTCTGAGATAATTTGGAGGGAAGCAGGAAGATCAAATTGAACACAATTTGAAAATGAAACTTGGATAATTGAGCTAAGTAGGTTGAACCTGCCAGTCACCTGTGACCTCTTCCTAGTGACACATCGTTTCATACAGCTGTAATGAGAGGGCCTGCATAGAATTGCACACAACAAATACAGAGATTGGAGTTTCAGCCTGGACCCGTGTCATCCCTCACGAAGTCTGCTTCATTTTCATTGAAGATGGAGGGACTCGAGCACCACTGCCTCGAGAAGGTGTTTGGCCACAAGGTGTGTTCAGGGAACTTGGTGGAGGGGAGCAGGATGGGCACTCTGGGAGGGCCACCGTGCAGGGTGGTGGGGGAACAGAAGAGCACTGGACCTGTAAGAGGTGAGAAACTGAAGCTTCACAAGTAAACGAGCTCCACCGTGATAAGATCTCCTTTATATACTGCGGCGACTGAAAGTTTGCGATCGTCCCTGTGTGGGAACCTAATATTTTGCTGTTCATTTTAAAGCGATTATTCAAAACACCTTGGCAGCTGAACCCTCCTTGCTTTCAGGATAATTATTTCTAATCGTGATTGGCAATAATAGTAATTGCCATATTCAGCCAGCACCCAGCTGTAACGATTTTTCTTTATTATTATTATTTGGGTTAACAATCGCCACTGACAACGTCTCCCGACCCTCTCCTCCCTCCCTCAAATGCACAGGGAAATGAGTACCAGTGCTCTGCAGCAGCCGTCGGGTGGGCCGCTTCCCCCTCCCCGCGGGCTCTGTGGGGACAGGGGGTGAACAGAGGGTGGCTGTCCGGTGTAGGGGCCGGGTCCCTGCCGGCTGGTGTGGAGGATCGGGGGCGACCCGGGCTGGCGCAGCCTTCCCCCAACACCACCGCCCGGCCTCCCGCCTTCGACGGAGCAGGGGCTGCAGCCGCGGCTGTAACGAGCCTCTTAATAAACCTCCGGGTCGATGATGCATCGCTCGCTAGTGAATCTTCGCGGGTTTATTTATTTTAACTAAATCGCCCAAATGGATCGCAGCTCTGTGTTGACTCTGGCGAGAGGCGAGGCGGGGGACCGGGGGGGCGGCGGAGCTGACAGGTCGCCCGGGGGTTGCGGCGTTTTGTGCGTGCAGAGACTCTGCGACTGCCCGCCGCCCCCTCCGGGAAAGGCGCCCCCGCCCCGGTGACCGCCCCCCTCCCCTTCCTCCTCCTCCTCCCCCCAGCTCGGCCGCGGGCGCCCTTGTAAGGAAGAACCGAGCGCAGGCACCGGCCGGAGCGGGGCGGGGCATCCCCCGGCCAGGCCGCTCGCTCCCGCCGCCGGGAAAGGCGTGGGGGGCGAGGGAGGGAAAGGCAAAGGATGAGTGTTTCAAACAGGGGTAAACGCCGGCCCATTAGAGGTTTCCTCAGGTTGACGGTCACTAGAGAGAGGTGAGGGCCAGAACTCTCCCCGCCGGCCCGGGGGGCGAGAGGTTCCGGGGAGACGCCCCCTCTGCGCCAGGGACAGCCGGGCAGGGAACGGCGGCCGGACACCCCCTTGTGCAGCGTTGATGGCAGAGCTAGCCCAGCGCTCCTTCTGCCCGCTGAATTGCACAGCGTTTCTCGTGTTTGTTCACGCTCACATTAGAGTCGAAGTTTGGGCCGCGGCGATGCGGGAGGCTGGGCACGTCGCCCAGAGCCCGCTGCTGCGCTGGTGCCCCACGGCCACGGCGCCCAGCGTGCCGGGAGCAGCGCTCGCCTGCCGAGTGCCCCAAGTCTTTGGGGGCCTTGCAGGTAAACACAGCAAACTCGCCGGGGATAAAAGCAGCCTCTGGGTTCTAAAACCACACGCAGAATTTGCAGACCAGCGTCACCAGGAGCGGTGTGAGCAGCCTTCCCCGATGGGCGCCGTGCCTGCTCTTTGTCACCTCTGGGGCATCCCCGGAGCCTCGGCCCGGTCCCGGCGGACGACAGCCCCCTCCAGCCCCCTCCCCGAGGCCGTCGCGCTCCGCTGGGAGCGGGGGAGGCCGAGGTCGGGCCGCCGGGCACCGCCGTGCTGCTGTCGGTGGGTGCCGGGCCACGGGCTGGGATGGGGCGGGCAGCCCGGCACCACGCACTGCTGCCAGCCCACTCTTCCTCCCGGAACGCTGCTCCCTAACGTCAGATGTCTGCTTAGTCTTTTGTTCAGTTAAAAATAGTTTCACGCAGCAGCTTACCTGCCGTGGGCGGCGGCTGACCGTGGGCTGCGCCAGGGAAGCGTTTTCTGGCAGAATCAATTATTTCCTTCGCCCTCGGATCTTTGATCTCCGCAGGCAAATTTATTATAGTAGTATGCAGGAAACTGGCTCGCAGTCTTCTAAACCCAGCATTTTGGTGCCTGAAACACATGAAAAGGGGAAGTTTTTTGCAGTCTAGCTGCAACAGAGCTACGTTACCAAGGCTAGATATTTCTTACTGCGACCCATTGAAGTGTATGTACTCTCAAATATCATCACTCCAGTAGCCTTTATTTTTTTTTTTTTTTTTGCCTTTGCGTCTCATTCATGGCCGTTACGGTGTTGTACTTGCAATTGCATATTATCCTAGTAAACTAATTGCTTTATAGCAGATTCCTTGCAGCAGACATTTATTCTTCTTCTCCTGATACTATAGAGTTATTAGAAAGTAATGGGTGCCAAGACAAAGAATATTTCCTAATTAAAGAGGAAAAATGGAATTGTCACCATTTTCTACTGTTTGTGAGCCAATTCATGTGCTCAGACGGCACAGACTTGTACATCACAAACACAGGCGTAGGTACTGTATGTCTGTAGTGCATATGCACACACGTACACACACCCCTCTGACACAGTTAGTTCCTATTTCTTACAGAGGTTAAAGAATAACTTGAAATCGAAGACAAATGAATTGACAGGAAAATGTATCACTTTTTTCCGCTTTAATTTCTTCCCACATTATAATGAATCTCTGAGCCCTTAGCTAGGTGTGCAATCAACCACCCAGTGCCCGCTACCCTGTAACAATCACCCCGCTGTATAGTTTATGGGGCTGAAGTTTTTTAACAGCTCGATATCCTTATTTTATTATTGTGTAGGTGTGGGATACGTAATCTCCCACACGTGTAGATCTATGGGATCTATACAGCGGATGTATAATTTTATAGTTTATCTTAGCCCAACTGCTCCTGGGTGACAAATCTGTCTGTCGCAGAGAGCACCGTCCTCATTTCAATAATATTTCGTTCTGGGAGCGGGCACGGTAATTCTTTACATCGAAATTGCTTCCCCTCTGGTTCCTATATTTTAATTTAGTAAAGGACTGATTAGCTGTGGCTTTAAAAGGGCCAGGTCTGCGCTGGCTAACAGCGTCACCTCTCACCTCTCCGCAGCCCCGGGCTGGGGTCACTGCGGGGCCGCGGCGGAGGAGTTGGCAGCGCTGCTCCGGCTCCCGCTCCCGCCGCGCCTACCTGCGCCCCCCTCACCGCGCCGCGCAGCGCCCCTCGCCGCTGCCGAGCTGCCTCTGGGAGCAAATCCCCCGTGCCCCCCGCTGAAGGGGGAAGAGCAGCCCGCTCGCCTCTGCCTCTGGTACACCGCTGCTGGCGTGAATCACCGCGGAAACAACTGGAAGATGCAGCTCTGCTAGGTGAAAATAATTGTCCGGTTTATTCTAATTCGCAACGACCTGGTTTAATGGCACCCTTTCCTCTGACTCCCAGGGAGGAGAGGAGGAGGGCCCGCCGGCGTGCACCGTCCTCTTTAAAGGCTTCGTGTAAACTTCCACATTTTGAAAGAATAACTTCAAAAACCTGTGTTTGATTGTATTCAGACGTGTGCCCATCTCACATCGATTGGTGGATCCATTGAAGGTGTAAAGATCCGTTGATAACATGCAGGTCGAGTGTCCCTAAATCAGCAGATTCTCCCTTCTCTGACAAATCCTGGAATTAGTTTAACGTGGGAAATTTTTTTTTTTTCATCTGTAAAAATGTATTTCAAAGAGGGATGATATTCTAACAGGAGAGACTACAATAAAAATCAGAATCGCTTCTGGAAAGGTTTCGCTCTGAGCAAATGTTTCGGGTATGTCGGATCCTCATAAAACTACACTATAGACATTATTCTGACGATTACTGGAAAACACGCAATGCATATAAAATAAGAGCAAGAAAATGTCGAAATTGGTTTTTTTTCTACCTATGAACAGCGAAAGGTGCAAGTACATTTTAAATATTTTTGATCTTTATCAAATGATAGATGTAGATAAAGGCAAATACCGAATATTCAGGAAACCACAAATAATTTTAAGAGGTTACCCTTTTTTTATTTTTATTTTTTTGAGTGTAGCGGTGCATTTACAGAACTGGTGCGGAGTCATCACTTTGTTTATTTTTCTAACATCTACCCAAATTCCAGCAGTCTGCAGAGCAGTAACAGCTTTTTCCATGTGTTTATCATCGAGGTTGCAACAGGATTCGCCTCAATTGTTCTGCCTTTCTTGTGTTTTCCTTTCTTCCCTTTTCTGCATTTCCCAGATACATTCGCTTTTGTTGCAAAAATAAACAGCAGAGTTTTTAACAGCAATTTGAGATCATAATGGTTACTGATCCCATTCTTTCCATCATAATCTTCAAGTGGTTTAAGATTAATGATAGGAGGTGTTTTAGCAAGGAGTGTGGGTTTTCTTCTCCAAAGACCATCGCTATGATAATTTACTTAAGATGTTGACAAGACTGTCAGTAAGGCTAATTTTTTATTAAGCTGCGCTGTAGCAACTGTAGTAAGCATTTGTTGTTGTTATTTAACCACGCTGTATTTTTGAATGCCCGACTATAAATATTGTTATTTGGTCTCTGCCTCATGGATTTGCAACAGAGATTATTCCCCTTGCCTTTGTTTCAAGAAAGGTGTCTTCTGATAAATATTCTCTTCCACCCTCCCCCATCCCCTTTCACACACATTTTTTAAAAGAAAATAAATTTGAGCAACTACTGTCTTGGTCCAGCAATGTCTTCTTCACAGAATTGTTTCGGCTGGACTCTGTCTAGGCATATCTCTGAACCAACGGGAGAAGATACAGGTTTGAGTGCTGGGTTTGTGTGATTATTATTTTTTTTTTTAATTGGGCAAAATAACCTTTTAAACAGTAAATATATAACTGTAGTACTCCGAGGTGCGAAGAAGCTGGGGTGCCTTCTTAAGCGAGGGCAGTTTATGATGTATTGGCGGCTCCCGAGAGGAGTTCTGCCTTGTCCGACCCCCCGGCAGCCGGACCGCCCCGGCCGGAGCGGCTCCCCGCGGCAGGCCGGACCCGGCGGCGGGCGGCGGCGGCGGCAGTGCTCCCCCGGCCAGCGCTCGCCCCGCCGGGCCGGGCTGTCCGCACCCCGGCCGCTTCCCCGGCTCCTCCCGGGGCAGGCGGCAGCAGAGCCCCTCGGCGGAGCCCGTCCGGGGAGAGGGCTCGGTGTGGGCACGGGGGGCAGGCACGTGGAGGCGCATAGGACGGCGGAGCAGGCCGCGGAGCAGCCCGCTCGATCAGAGCGGAAAAGGCTGGGGTGAAATCGTAACAGACCGGTAGATTTTGTCCCACCGCTGTGCTTTCAATAAACACGAAGCCGTGGTCTTGCCTAGAAATCACGGGGGCCCTGTGACACCCGTTTGTCAGTGCTTTATTGCCTTTTTCCCCCGCGCCTGCGGCCAGGCGCGCAGAGGGACCACGGGGGCAGCCCAATTCGGGTGGCGGTTCCTGAGCACTCCCCGCGCTGCCGCCGGGCCCAGGGAGGCCAGGGGCGCGCACAGTAAACGGCGGGGGCTACAAAAGCACGTGCCTCCTCCTTATCGGCCGCCCCTCTCCGCTATCGGCAGCGCTGCGCTCGCACAGAAAGGAAAAGGGCGGCCTCGTAAACAGTTTATGTTACCCGCTCGCCCTTCCGAAAGGGAGGCGCGGGGCAGGGAGCACCTTCTCTCCGCTTGCGCGGGCCCTGCGCCGCGCCTTCCTTGGCCCGGCGCGCAGGGAAGTGCGCGGCGCGGGCGGAGCGCGCCTCCGCGGAGGTGCCGCGCGCGGGCAGCAGGGGGCGCTCCGAGGTTGCACCTGGGAGCCCGCGCTGCCGCGCCGCGCGCCCGCACACGGACACGCACATGCACAGACATGGGACAGACGGACACGCACACGGGACACACATGGGACACACGGACACGCACGCGGCACGCACGCGGGACACGCACAAGGGACACGCACAAGGGACACACGGACACGGACGGACGAGCTCACGGAGCAGGCGTGGACATGGGGCAGACACAGGCGTGCACGCGCACACGCGTGCACGCACACACAGGCACACACACGGGGACAGCCAGGTGTGCGCGGTGCCGGGCGCCCCGCGCCGGTGTCCCCGTGCTGCTCTCCGTGCGTCTGCGTGTGCGTGCCATGTGTTATGCAACTTATTAAACACAACGATGAATTGTCAACATTTTTTTCGCATGTTAGTTCCGCTGATCCGGGCAGGATTTATTTTCAGGTCTCGGGTCCCGGAGCTATAATGCGTGATTTCTTTGCCTTAAATAAAATTGGTCAAATGTTGACAACCTTTAAGCCAATCTAACACTCAAGATTACTGATGGGAAACTAATGAGAAAATATCAGATCGTCCAGCCTGGGGGCTCCTAATTAAATCTTAGCTGATTGAAAAATAAAAGCGGGTTCGGTGGTGTGGGGGAGGAGGGAAGAAGCTCCGGGCTGAACTTTAGCTCTCATTTTACGTGATATTTCCCCAGCGCATCTCTCCCTCTGTGCTTTCCCCCTCCCTCCCTCCCTCCCTCTGTAAAAACTCTAATATTATTTCACTGGTTATTCCGAGAGATCCGAATGCGGCTATCATTCCCTGCCCAGTAAACACTAAGGCCTTTAAGCAACATGATTTAACTAATTAGAAAATTTACATCATTAAGTCTCAGGGAGAGAAAAAAGGAGAAACAAATCTGTCAGTCATTTTAAAAGAGACAGGCCCTATTGAAGTGTGAAGAAATCGGCTCTAATTCAAAAAGGCAATCGGGCAGAAAAAGCCCTCAACATTACCCTGCTAGTTATTAATCAGAAGGGGTTTCCCCCTCTTTCCAACCCTGTAATGGCAAGAGCTGAAGCACATCGTTAGTTTCTCCTAAAGCTACCGCACAGTTTCCATTCAGGTTTTTTGCCACTCGTCCATGTCCCATATTAATAGCGAGTATTTGTCCATTCAAGGCTCATAGATTTGAAAATGTTTCCGAATTGGAGAGCTGCAGCCGCAGGAAAAAAAAATGTATATAAAAATAAAATAAAATAAAATAAAATAAAATAAAATAAAATAAAAGAAAATAAAATAAAATAAAAGCCCCGAACTACTCACTTCTGCCTTAGCCAAATACACGGGCTGCACTGCCCCATCCCCACCCCTAACGGGAGGTCCTAAAGCAAACCTGCTTGGTGAGAACCCGGTTATGGCTTTGTTTTTTCTCCCCTGCCCTGTATTTCTAAACACAGACGCAAGCCTGAGAGTGGAAAACATCAGTCGTCGTCCCCCTCTGGTAATTTTTTTTTTTTTTTTTTTTTTTTTTTTT
>WEKY01031014.1:12683-20183 GCA_013390045.1 Picathartes gymnocephalus
TTTTTTTGGTTTGGTTTGGTTTGTTTTTTTTTTGTTTTTCCCCTAGGGACCGGCTGTGTTTAGTGCCACGCACCAGACTCAAGCAGAACAATACAAACTTGAGCGAAAATCACAGCGATCGGGTTACTGATGCCGGGTCCTTCACGAAGTGGTGCGGGACGCTGCTGGCCAGTGCGGCGAGCGGGAGGACGAGCAGGCGGCCCCGCTTTGGGGAGCGCAGCTGGGCTGGCGGCACAGGGAGCTCGGCGGGTGGGGGGAGAAATGAAGCAGCTTGGTCCAAACCACAGAGAGGGTTACATCTCTCTCTCGCTTTCTCTTGTCTCCTCTTTCAAACGCGCTCTCTAATCCTCCCCTTCCAACTGTTCACAGTGGACTATAGTATAAATAATAAATACATCCTACTCTGCGTTTTCTCTCTCCTAATCTCGAAGAATCTGACAGTCGCTTTAATCAAAGGAGTTTGCACTGGTTCTAAAGGAGTTTGCACTGGTTCTTCACGGAGGTAATTTAAGGAATTTTAAACACGCTTCGGACAAAACCAGGCGATAGGGGCCTATTTCTGATCTCATGGCCCGGGGACGATCTCTCCTGCTGCTCGGGGAATTAACCTCGTGTAAATGTGTTCAAGATCAGCCTCCTGGTGGGGATTTTACTTGACAGTAGCCTGTGAAGAAACAGTATTTTGGCAAGAAAAAAAGAAAAGTGTCTCTGCCAGCCCTATTCCGACTTCCATTCATTTACGTCCCAGGGCTAACCTGCAGTCATCTCTGCAAGCAGATGCTTACAGAAAAGCAAGATCTTCAGCAGGACCGGACATGCTCCTTTCCTAGCGCTAGATCTGCTGAAGGGGAGCCCTTGCGCAGCCCGCAGGGTGCGAGCCGGCCGGGCGGCCGGGCAGCTCGCTGTCCCCGCAGGGGAGCCCCGGCCGCCCCCCGCGTCCTCCGCTCAGCACCCCCGGCCTCTCCGAGAGGGGGAGCGACCTGGGCGAAACACGTCCTCCGAAACTCGAGCGTTTCTCCGTTCCCAGCAAAACCAGCTGGGAACCCGCCCTTGCGCCCGGTGGGAAAGCGGGAAGGCAGAGCTCCCTGCCACAGCGAGGGGAGCTGATGGCAGCACGGAATGGAGAAGGGAGGGCAGAAGGAAGAGCCTGCGCTCCCCCGCCCCTTTGCACCAGTTTGTCTTGCAGTTATTCAAAATGATTGAGTTTTCTGAAGAAGGCCCTTTAGAGAGAAAACAAAACCAGCAACAACCTCTTCCGCCAAAACCAACATGAATATCAACCTGTCCACTGGCAGGGCTTCGGAGCTTAGAGGCATTACAGTAAAATTTACGGCGTTCTTAACAACTCCCAATAAAAGCATTAAAATTCCCTTTAATTGAGAAAACATTGATTTTTAACTCTGGAAAGAACGAAACCGTAATTTAATTGCAAGCTTTCACCGACAGAGCAGCATCTCAGGGAGGCCACATTCCATCTTTAATAGAGCCACTTTATGAAGTGATAAAACCAAAGAAAACCTGACAGAGACAGTTGAAATTGCGCAAGAAAAGTTATTTGCCTTCCCTTTCCCTCTTCGGAGCCCCGAACTATCGCGCTCTTCCTTCCCCCTCCAACCCCCGCCCTCCGATCACAAAACACAACTGTAAAATCAAAGGATTTAGGATCTAGGGAAGAAGCAGTAGTTAATATTTTAAATAACGATTTGCTTTTACTAGGCACGGGGTGATGCCAAGAGGTTTAAGGGAACATTTTCACAAAATGGTAGCCTCCTCTGAAAAGGAAACTAATCGGATAAAACTTCCTTGCTTTCCCTTGTTCGTTACAAAAATAATTGCTAAAGGGAAGGAAAGGGAAATCCCACCCTCCCTTTCTATCTTATTTCTGTATCGGTTTTTGGTATTATAGAAGAGTAAAGAAGTTTTTGTTTGGTGGTTTTTCATTGATCAGTCACTCTGAGCTAATGTAATTATCCTCATCAATAGAAGGCTGCAGAGAGAATCATTATGTGGGTGACATTGATAAATGATCACCCAAGAGCTGCCTTTTCTCTTGGGCACCCCCACATATGACCCTCCCACATACACAAGGTAGCCATAGAAACACCTTGAGATCGTCAAACACTGCTGCAAATGGGAGAATACAGAGAAAGGGAGAGAAATCCAACTTCACACACTTTCTGCCCCTGCTGAAGCCTCCTTCCCATTGCACGCAGCCACCGAGCCGGGCTCCGCTGTCCTGCTCCGTAGGCGCGCCAGCCCGGTCCCGGCCCCGCGCCCTCTCACGGCACCATATCCAGCATGTGGGGGGAGGGGGTGTCTCATGGAGTTTGTTTCTAGGATCCTTTTTATTTCCCTTTTCTTTCCCTTTACTTTCTTTCTTTTCTTCTTTCTTTCTTTCTTTCTTTCTTTCTTTCTTTCTTTCTTTCTTTCTTTCTTTCTTTCTTTCTTTCTTTCTTTCTTTCTTTCTTTCTTTCTTTCTTTCTTTCTTTCTTTCTTTCTTTCTTTCTTTCTTTCTTTCTTTCTTTCTTTCTTTCTTTCTTTCTTTCTTTCTTTCCTTTCTTTCTTCCTTTCTTTTCCTTCCTTCCTTCTTTCTCCTGGAATAGTTAAGCAATGAGGTTGCACGCACCATACGTATTCTACACGCATTGCGGAACTCCCTAGTTTTAATGGCGCTCTTGGAGATGCACACCAAAGGTATTCACCCCGTCCCACCAATGCGGCTCCTGGAAAATGGTTGGGCATTAATTATTAGCGGCGATTTTTTAGTCACAGGCCTATACAAGAAGATTCTGTATTTCTCACTAAGGCAAAGATTTTTTTTTTTTTCTCCAGCAGGAGACCCTCCTTTTTTTGTAAGCAAATTCTAAAATATTGAGAGCAGTAATTGATTCATAATGATTCATAAATCGATGCAAGGAATGGGGTGAAGGTGTCTATTTATTTTTTTATTCCTAAAGCTGCAAGTAAAGTAGCTTTGACACCGTGTGGGGATGAAGGGGAGGAGTTGTTTAGCCGTGCGGGGTCATCCATCATCACTGTCGCAGAGACTGCCCAGAGGAGCAACCTCCCTTCTGTCTGTCTCTTTCTTGCCACCAAAACTATTAATATTAAAATCTGCCTACAAACCCTGCCCCCACCCGCCCCTCATTCCATCCGGTCCTGCTCAGCCCGCAGCGGCTGGGCTGCCCAGCCTGGAACCGGCTCGCTCCTGCGCAGCGCCAGCGGGGTTGACTTTTCCCCAGGTGCTGTCAGGAGAGTTAAAAGGCCGGCCCCGTGTCCTCTTGGCTGAACCCAGGGATGTGGTAGGGCAGACGTGGGGCGCAGCCATCCCTCTGCGCAGCGGAGCCCTTTCCTGCCGCTCCGCGCAGCGCGGGGACGCGGTCGTGCCTGGGGAAAAGATTCGGCGTTTTCCGGGCTCCATGGGGTTTTTGTCCTAGCACAGGCATCAGGCGTATAGTGGGGCTAGTGGCTCCGCATCGAACCCCACAAAGGCGCCGCCGCCAGACCCTCACTCCCTTCGGGAAGCTTGGACAACCACAGGAGCGATGCGCAAAACCTACAGGGAAGAGCGGGTCCAGCCCGTGCCCCCGCCGCACCCCTTCCCCTGCCCGGCCCGGCCCCGGCCCCTCCCGGCCCCCCTGGCCCTCGCAAACCTGGTTTGGGGCAATTTTCTCTCCCTCGCTCTCTCTGCGGCTATGAGTGAAAGGTGGGGAGCACCGGGCTCCCCCCGGCATCTCCTCTTCGGCCCTGCGGTGCCCGCTCGCCGCGACGGGCAGGGCTCGGGCGGCAGCGCTGCCGGAGGTGCTCTCCCCTCCTCTCTTCGCCTTAAAGGCAGCAAAATCTGGAAGAAAAATCCCTCATTTATGGTGACTACAACTCCCAACGCAGACCCGCTCGGCGAAATGGAAATTGGGGATTATAAACGTGTGTATGTAAACAAAAGGTGTTTCTTCTGTTACCCTTCGTTTCCCACAGCACAAGCAATTTTTATTCAGACTCGAGTATTTTCTTTAACACTATACCGCTGTCAAAACATTATTCCCGTTTTGTTTGCTTTTGACAGCTGAACAGTTCTTAAAAATACCAAAATCGGAACCTTCCATGCTAAACAGAAAATCTCAGACGGAGAAATCTCTGCACGATATTGTACCTTGGATTTCAGCAAGACATCTCACGGAAAGCACAGCCCAAAAGGGTGAGAAAAAAAGAAAGAAAATAAAAGACAACACAGCAATGCACATATTTAGTTCCTTATAAAAATAAATAATTTACTATGGCTAAATTCTTCCCTGTCCTTCTACCAATACGATTTCTGACACTTCTCAAATTCAAAAGAAAAGATCTGCAAGGAAATAAAGTACTGTTTTTAAAAAAATAAAGATAAAAGCCTCCCCTTTAAAGAGCTAACACAATTAATCTTGCCTTCTTAAATTCTGCAACCACAAAAATCAGAGAATTTAGAAATGGGCACCCAGGCTGTGGTCTTCTTATGCGACTGAAGGGTCGATGTGATTTTAACCAGGACAGAGAGCATCAAAGCCGAGCAGGGAATTATAATCTAAATTTCATACGAAAGCCTTATAAGAGACGCCCACAAAGCAGGACCCGATTGCTAAATAAATCCTCACACTCATTCTACTGGCATCCTCCCTTCTGTTGCCAGCAGCGTGGGTCCATTTACTCAGCTCAGAAATTAAACATTAACTATGAGGCTGAGCCTCCTTCCACATTCCAAGGGTAAAAGTTGTCACTCAAAGTTTTTAAAAACACCCTGGCAGTTGGAACAATGAGAAGGAAGGAGGAGAAGGGTTACAAATTTACAGATGTTGAAGCTGGAATTTTTTTTTCTTAGAAAGTTTAGTTAATTACAAGTCTTTACCCACTCCCCTCCTCCCAGGAACAAAGGCAGGGCTTTCCCCTGCTCTTTGGGCCCCATCCCGCTCTTGCTGGCTTAACAGTGCCACTGAGGAAGGTGAGAGGCTGCTTTTTCTAACATTGTTCATTGCTCTTCCTAGTTCAGACTCGCTTTTAGTTGCTTCAAAATGCCAGAAGCTTTTGTTTAAGAAAAAACAAACCTTTAACCATGATTCCACTCCAGCTATTTGTATACAAAATGTCAAATCAACATTTTCTGTCATTAGCTGATGGTTTGTTGTTTTGGTTTGGGTTTGTTTTTTTTTTTTCTGAAAACAGTTGAAGACAATAAAAGGAGTTAAACCATCTCAAAAGCTAGCTTATGCAATCCTCACATGGGAAAAATTCCCATTGGAGTCAAAGCTTCTTTTCTCCTCCTAAAACTTCCAAACCTACTCCCTGCAATAAAGCCATTCTTTGCCTCTGAGCTAAGTACCTGGAGTTGAGGTCTGCTGTGGTTATGGATGTACACACACATACATGTACACACATGGCATTAACCATCTCATGTCTGGGCCTTCACAACTCAAGCTCAGCTTCTATGTTATTAGCAGGTAGTACAAGTATTAGACACATCTCTCTGAAATGCAAGCCAGTGAAACAATATTGCAAATTTTTTTTAATCTGGCAAAAATCCAGTATCAGTAATCAGCAGAAATATATAACCTCAGATGGTCTTCCATTCAATTATTTCATTAATGCGATGAAGAGCTTGTTTATGATTTTTCCAGCCTTTCTTCTCAATGCTAAGAAATATGTTTGAGAAATTTCTCATGATAACCTCAAACTATTCTAAACATGATTAAAAACACAAAAGCCTAGCAAAAAATCAAAAATGAAATATTTATTACCGCATTTTGTGACTTAACACCTTTTTTTTTTCTTTTTAAAACATAACGTCACAGTCCTCATACAAGTATTTTAATGTAAATTTTGACAAAGCTTAAAGGTAACAGCATTTTCTTCTAGTGAGGAACACGTGCTGAGAAAGGAAGAATTCATGGACATACAATACCAATTCCACAGCAGATCTGATACTAGCAAAAACATTCTTTTTTTTTTTCAATTGAGGTAAACACATAGAATATCTAACATGAAACAATTAATAGACCGAACTCTGTACGAAGTTTGTTACAGTATTCGCTTGCTTTTTTTTCCCAAGCTTTGAGTTCATGATAAAGTCCTAGGTTTGGTGCAAAGACCATTAGTAACTTCTTTCATTGAGGAAAGCTGCCCAACTTTTAGTTTTGTTTTGTCCAAAGCCAAGGCTCAGAACTACTGGAAGAATCTTCTGCTCTCTCTGTTCTGTCTTTTAAATCTTCACCTGCAATCTCTCTGAAGAAGAGTCCAAAAAAAAAAAAAAAAAATAGATTGGGAGGAATGGGGAAAGACTTAATGAAGCACGAACTATAAAGATCTTTTTGAAACTAAAGGACACATTTTATGAAGGAACAAAATGAGGGAATGGCAAGGCCTTCTTGGAACAGTCTTCTGAGTGATGAGAGACCCAGCAAGACTTTTCATCTTCATCTCCAGGGTAGTTCTTTTCTCACTGGCCAAAACAGGTCTTTCATGGATAGTGACTTCACTGCTGAACCAAAACAGTCATTCTTTTGGGAACAACACACATAGTGTGGAAAACAAGGATTTTTTTTCTTCTAAAACTATTTGAGGCAACGTAACGGAGTGATCAACAGAAATGTACAAGTTAACTTAGTTCCTATGTTTATACTACAGTAGTTATAACTCTTGGAGTCTTTTTTTTTTCCCAGAGGATCTGTACATGGACATATTCATTTCAGTGAGCCCATGATTTCACATTTGTGTTCTTGTTTCATTGGTCCTCTGTTGTTGATGAAAAATGACAAAAAGTAAAAAATAATCACAGCTGTCTGGAATTTTGTATTAAGTGTCAACATCTGGTCAAAGTTCAAAAGTCTTAAAATAGTTTCTGTTTGTTTTTGTTTTGTTTTTCCCTTGAGTTCCCTTATGCTATTGGGCATGAATGTCCACAACCTGTCCACCAACACTGGGGTCTACAGAATTTGACATTGTGGGGCTCTGTGCTGACATGGTCATTCCAGGGTGGGTAGGGGGTCCTCCGTGCATCATCATGGCTGGGTGGTGGGGGTGACTTGGCAAATATGAATGGATTGGGGGTCCATGTCTTAATTGAGTTGGGTGTGGGGTCATCTGGGGAGGAGTGTAACTTGGCTGTGCCATACTCATACCCATAGGACCACCCTGAGATACGTAGTCCCCTGGCATGCCTTGCAAACCTAGACAAAAAGGGGAAAAAAAAGCAGGTCAGATTCCTCAACGTTTTTACAATTTACCCATCTAAAATGAACAGGAAAAACAACAGACACTGCAAATCTTCCATCTAAAATTAGCTGCAGATTCTTGCCAATGTTTGCAGACATTCAAATTCTAGTTTGCATTTAATTTGATCATTCAGCAGGATAATGCACATAACAGAACTAAATATTGAGCACAACTGAGTATCACAAAATATAAGTGTACTTTAAAAAGAACCTAGTGGGTGAATTCCTATGATAAATTTTACAAAGATGCCGGCTATATGTA
>WEKY01031014.1:25183-44592 GCA_013390045.1 Picathartes gymnocephalus
ACGCTTATCTTACCAGCCAGCTTAAAGCTGGATTTGCCAGAAGGCTTTGAACAAGTAAATGCGACTGAAAACTTGTGTTAAAAGACAATTGTTTCTTTAACTTCTTTTAAGTGGCTCAGATCCTGGTTAAAGTTCACAGGCTGGGAGACTTTCTTTCCCCCTTTCCATCTTAGGGATCCAGCTCTCCTTGCAGCTGGCCATAAATGAGGACCAGGCTTTGCCACTCTATGCTTTCACAAGGTATCGTTAGGTCAGCAAAGCCATCAATTAGGCCGTCTGAAGTTTTATCACCAGCGCAGCAGCAATAAGTGCCGGCCCAGAAAAACTTCTGCTCTTCTACAACTCCTGCAGTTGAAGCCTGTAAAGGCGAGGGTCGTTTGGAGGTCAGTGCCAGCTGGGGGCCACCTCTGTGTCCAAGCAGGGACACCCCGTGCAAAGCGACCGCTCGCCTGCCCTCAACTCAGGCACCTTTCAACTCGTTAGAAACCCCCAGTCACAGGTACATGTGGTTAATATTAAGCCCAAAATAACCTTTTTTTTTTTAAAAATCTCAAACTGGGGTGGTTGCCGAGGCTTTTGAGCACTGGTAAAGGCAGCTAGTTGGCTGCGGAGCCTGGATTTAATTTTGCTAGTAATCCAAAAATAAGTGCTCACATATTTCTTAGTAGCTTAATGTGCAGCAATCCACATCAGCACAAGCTAAACTAAATTAATTTCCCTAAAATAATTTTAAAACTTGTCTACTCACAAAATATCTTTGAAAAATTTTCTATCACTCGGGAGCCACACGTGTTTTTGTCCCTTCTCTTTGTGTTTGAGAACACTTTGGAGCCTTTGCACAGGTTTTGTGCGCTATTTCACAGCTCAGGCATTCGCCTGGTGATCCTTAAGGAGTGCTAATGAAGTTGAATACTAGAGTTTAATCCTCTTCAGAAATACTAACATGCCCATCATCCAAAACAGCCTCCAATAATTGCCATTGGGCCCGATCCAACGCCCAGCAAAGTCTTTCAGTCAGTTAACTGAAAACTAAGTTCATCTGCTCATTTAGTAGATTGCTAGCCTTTATATAGCATCAACTCCGCAAGGCCTTTTGTCATGCTTCCCTCACTCCCTCCCACCCTCTTGTTAAATTCCATCGCAGATAATAAAGGACGGTGGCACACCTTCGATTGCATCTTCTGTAATTACAGTCGTGGAAATTTCATTAGACAAATGCATAAATGCTACAAGTAACACTAAAGGGCTCTTTTGCATCTTTCTCTTTACATCCAAAAGACATTCTTTATTCTTTAGGAAAAGTATCATTCAGCAGCCAGAAATGTCATCCTGCCTCAGAATTAGTCATGACTCCAGGTATTAAAATAAAAACTCAGACACAGTCAATACATTTGTTTATTCCCTTCTGAATGTGGCACAGTGAAGGCATCTCCTAGGCCAGTACTGCGGTTTTGAAGTGTGTTTCCATCCTCAGAGACAAAGGTCCCCGATAGGACTTCTTTGCTGAGTTACTTTCCAGTAATGTTGTTGTGCTGACCAAATGGAGCCTGACCTGAACCTCCTCATCCAGCACGCCTTTTATCGGCTAAAGTTAAGGTCAATAGAGATTAACAGGAAAGCCTGATAAGACTGTTTTCTCTTCTCCTATGAGCTTCTAATGGTGTATACAGATGGCAAGGTTTTAAAGAATGGAATGAACACTTATTCAGGCCTGTAAAAAATCACAGAAACACCCCCTCACACACGCACACGCTTTCCATCTTACTAACCCCTCTTCTTCAATCAGGCCACTCTTCAGGAAAACCAAATTGCTCTTTCGTTTTTTTTATTTAAACCCCAACCACTTTTATTATTTACATCTGGTGGTCCCCTTATTTATGTCCGTCTCCACCTCCCTGCACACACACCCATGCTCACAGGGCTGCGAAGCATTATGGGCCTTGGCTCTCAGCAGGAGAACTCCACACTGTCTTCAAACAAATAATTAAGGGGAAGGTTAAAGGTTCACCCAGAGGTCATATCTTTGGATACTCCTCAGAAAGTTTACATTAGTAAGAAATGGGTGCCCTCTGAAGTGTTCTTTCAATGGGCTCACACAACGAGGCAGAGCATTAAGAAAATTCTACATCCTTAACGGTTTCAGGTGACATCTGCTTTACCTTCGAGCACAGAGATCGGGATACTGTGCTCCAGCCTTACATACTCGAGAGTCTCCACAGACTAAGGCTTTGGGACGGGTGTTGAAAACCCTGTCTTGCCCAGTCATTCACTCCCAGAAGAGCATGGCCTTATTTTATCCCGCTGATTTGAATAAAGCCAGTCTTTCACTGCAAACTCTACCTAGAGGCAATTCACTAGTTGTTTTGGAAATGGGAGTCCAAGCCCTAAAAGTGAGTGCTCCATATTTGTTTTCCTACCCAAAAAAAGGAAAAAAAAAAAGAAAAAAAAGAGAGAAATAAAAGTGATACAATTTGTCCAGTTAAATCTTGTGAAAAATAGCTCTTGGGTTTGATTTCTGATTTAATTCTTTCTCCATTTTTCTTTTGCACATCTGCATAACAGCAGGTGCAAGCAATGTCCTCTAGACCAGCAACACTTCATCTAGACAGAAGATACACTGATTTATACTTGGAAAGATATAGGAGAACAAGCTTTAGGCATCCAGGTAATTTTGAAATTCCATTTCTATGTCTCCTCTGAAAAATCTTGTTCATAAACAGCATCAGTTATACCCACCAGTGTGTATGTCTGAAAAATGACACATGAAATTATTTTTATTTGCAAGATTGCAGGTGCACAACAGATATACATTTCAGGTGAAGCTAAAATCGAATCCTAGTTTCACTAGCAGTAGCTACATCATGTAATGCATCAGCACAATTGGTAGACGAGGGCACAGAATGCAGTGTTCGTGCATTATTATTTGTTCCTTATACTACCCCATAAATATGCACAGTGCATAATACAGACGTAGAAAACAAAGTCCCTGCCCTAGCCTTTACATTTTTTGAGGGTTGTTTTTGAATCCCTGAGAGAGCCATATCCAGGACCAAAGTAAAGCAAAATACAGCCTTTCGCACAGCGCTTCAGTTTGTGTTGCAGAAACACTCTGATGTTATTTAGGCACAAATGTCTTCAAAAGGCATTAAGAGACAGGTGAAAAAAGAGAACACCAATGCCACTGTTTTCAGCATTATTTGGAACCTTATAAAAGAAGAATTCACAGCTCTGCTCCTGACACTAATTGCTTACCTTGTTCATACCCTTCACCCAGAGGCCAAAGATTGAATGGCCTGAAAAGATGAGTAAAATCTATCAAAAAGACATGGACTTCTTTGTTACTCTGCTGTTAATAGTAATTCCTATTATTTGGATGATAGCAGCAGTTAGAGGACCCAATGAAGCTCAGTCTTACTCCACCCCATGCTTCACAAGCGCACTGTCCAAGAGAACTCAGAGTCTGAACAGATTTCCAGGCAAAGCCTGGGGGAGAGGAGAGACGCCTTCTCCCTGTTTGCAGAGGGTAACAGAGACAGAAGGAGATTAAGTGACAGGGCCAAAGTCATACAAGAGATCTTTGGCAGAGCCACACACCCAACATAGATTTCCTCAGTCCTGTTTCAGCGCTCCTACAATCTGCTATCCATATGCTATCTTTCCTTTGTTCCCCCAGCTTAACAGTCGGGCACACTGGCAGGGGACTGCAAAGAGAGCTCACATTGCCACTGTTGGTGCCTTACCTGCTGTGTAGATAAAGAGGGGTCATCAGCCTCCAGGGCTGTGAGGCAATACCTTCACAAACTCTAGATTCATATGGTACTTGGTCCTCATTCCAGAATGATAAATGAGGTATGTAATGCTGAGAAATACATGTCATTGACATAGCAGGCTCAATAAAAAACTCACAGCATTTTGCAAATGACAGATTACCAACCTTGCTTATTCAAACAATAGCCATTTGAATTGAAAGGTTTTTTGCATCTTGTATTTTTTCATTAATTGCTAGCTAAAGCAGCCACATCTATTTCCTATAGCCAGAGTCTGTCTTTCTCACACAAGTAGTTCTGGTTACTTTTGCAGGACAGTTTATGAAAGCACAAATGAACAAGATCTGGCTCAAAATGTACAACAATATGGACTTTAAAAGGAAGTAATTTCACTTTCATCTGCTTACAGCAGAACCCGGTAGAGCAGTAAAAGTGCACTAGTGAATATGCAATGTAGTCTGGTGATTTGGTAGCACTAGTCCTAATTGGTTTCTACCACTGATAATTAGCATGACAATATAATATAAATATATGCATTTAATCACATCTCTTCAAATAGAGACTTGGTTTTCTTTGTCCAAAATAAATATGCATTCTGTACTTTATAGGAAGCTCTGCAATTAATCTTCTTTATATATTTATCATATTTTATCTCAAGTCATATCAAATGATGTTAAATTCAAATTTGCATAATACATTTTATTCTTATAATAAAATAACATTCCGATAAAATCATAGAGACATATTTCTGCAAAGTGCAAAGAGAATAAATAGCAAACACTGATCTCTTAAGCTGCTCGTGCAAATCTGGCACACTCAAAAATAATTTTGTTGTTTCCATTGTCTTTTATATACGTACTGTACATATATTTGGAAACATTGTGACCACAGCATAACTGAATCTGCTTAAGATTAGTTCTTGAAATGAACTGTTAGTGACTGTACTGATTGGCAATCAAAATTAGAAAAATCTCTAGCTTTACTTTATGGCTATCATGGAAAACTCACTTTAAGTATGTAGGGTCACAACAGGTCTTGTTTCAGGAGCATGAAGTACACGAATGCTTAGGAAACTATAACTCATTCCCAGCTTGGGGCCTAATCTGAACTCAGGCAGAGTGATATTTAACTCCTGTCACTTGTCTGTACGTCTAATATTTTGTGTGAGATGAACTGGTGCCAAACTGAACCAATCCTGCCCCAGCAGTGTAGACTATTCCTCATGAGAAACTGAGGAACAACATGGAGCCACCATGTACAACGCAAAACTTCAGTGTCAGTCTTCAATCTGGATTTCCACTTAAAATATCCATCCCAGAAAAAGAGGTGCTAAAATATTGAATTTATTTAACAAACCAGCCACTGCATAAATCGGTTCTCAATTCTTTATGTGAAAACCAGAGAAATAAACAAATTTGTGAGATGAATTCACAATCAGTTCTTTAAAAGGATTAATGACAAGGAAAGTTTTGACTCGGTTTTAGCCCAAGACACTTCTGCTCTTAGACTTGAAAAGGACAGAAGTACTGAATGAACATTGTCACAGACTTAGTCATAGAAATAACAAAAATACAAGTAACAATAGCAATTCTAATTTGGGGTAAGAATTGCTTGCTTTCTGTCATCTGAATTAAAAAAACAACAACAACAAAAAAATTTAGGTGCCCAGGGGAACAGTCTTGCCAGATTTTTCAAAAAACTGCCAAATGTAATCAAGAAGCTCAACTCTTAATAAAACTACATGAATGGGAGCTGAGCTTGAAGAATAAATCGTGTCTAAGCACCTACTTCAATGTTTTTGCTGAGTAAGAGTCTAAGAATGCATTCTAAAAAGTAATCTAAATGTTTTCACCTTGGAAGGGGAAATAAATCCTTGCCTAAATGATATTTCAGTATTTGGACTATGAACATGTCAGTGTGTAGCTCAAGTGCATATGCTACACTGATCCCTTGTTGCCCAAGAATGCCCTAATTTTAAAGGGAAAATAACCAATGAGAGAGTAACCAAAAAATGTTTCCCTAAGTAACCTAAAAAATTACTTCTTTCCCAAGCAGAAAAAAAAAATTTTAAAAGTCATGAGCTGCTCAGAGCAGTCTGAAAGAATGCATTAGAAAAGACTAATTTGCAGAAACACTTTTATCAATATCGACTCCCCTGCCTTTACAGCAGTCTTTGTCTATCACCTAAACTTTTATCTGAGCAAGTAAAATCTATTTATCTTAGTTTATTTAACTTCTCTCTCCACTATGTATTCTAAACTGACAGAATTAGGTTTAGGTGTCCTTCAGTATGTGTAGGTACAAAAATAGTTGAAAAAGTCCTTGTTTATGCTTCACTGAATCTATGCCACACCTGGTTACCAACTCATATTTGCAGCATTCCTTATAGGAAATTTAAAAAAGCTGAGTTAGTCACCTGGAAAGGAGCCATCTAAATAAGGCTTCCCTAAGTCATGAATATTGAGAAATGGAGTCAGTTACGTGATTGCTTTTGAGAGGAAGCGGGAGGGACAGGCAGGTTAATCCCTGGCAAAGCTTCACCTAGTTTTGGACAGCCTTCTTAGAGAAGGGGGGTTAAGGGCTTTTTACACTGATTTTCTAAAGCTTATTCAGACATCTCACATCTGTCAAAGGTGTGATTCAAAGGATCTCAGTCACCATTCACGTTTGGTGAAGACTCCAGAAGATGACAGAGACCAACTTAGCTGAGTGCCTGAGGCAGCCTGAGGTAGGTGCTAACCATCCCAAAGACTTCTGCTGCATCTTCTATGTTTATGTTGGACCTTCTAAAAATACGTTGTGTCATTTGGAGCTGCCAATTGCTGGAAATCATGACTTTGCTCGTCCTGTAACTGAGAGACTGTCCTAAAAAAATCAGAAGTTTAAACAGCGCTCTTCCCAGTGTTTACTTTGCGAGTGTTTCAGTCATTGCACCACATTTTTAAAATGCTCTTCTCAGCCACAAAATCTAGAAACTTACTTGAAAAGATTCTCACATAACCATTGTCTCCTGGAGCTGGACCTCAAGTTAACATGAAACAACTTGAGCCTCGTGATAAAATCATGAGAATTGGCAACACGGGCATCCATTCACCTCAGAGGAAAATCCGCCTCGTTAAACGTGTAACTCCCGGTTACCAGATTACTCCTTGGCAGCGCGGAGAAACCATTTGGCTCTGCCGAGGAAGGCCCTGGTAGCTGTCGCGGGCAGCACCTGCACTGCAACACAAACCGGGCAGCCGCCCTGCCTTCGCCCCAGGGCAGGGGTTTGTGCGCAGGGCCTTCTCCGGCAGGGAAGGAAAGGGCCCACGAACCTGGCGCCCCGCAGCGGGTCCCTCACGGCCCCGCGCCAAGGCCGCACACGGCCGTTCCATGGGGCCGGCAGCAGCAGCGCCGGCCAGGGAAGAGCTGTCGCTCCCGGCCGCAGAACTGGGCTGGCTGGCCTCGAGGTCCAGCCTGGGTGGCCCCAGGGGAGGCCTCCCGCTGTGCAGCAGGGCGCCATGAGGTGGGGCCAGAGCACCGCTGCCGGGCTGGGGTGCCGCTGACCCGCGGAGTCGGGCCGCGCTATGGCCCGGCCCGCTTTGCTCGGTGCGAGCCCCGGCGCGGCAGGCCGTGTGCCTCAGGATGCCGCTCCACACACCGCGGGTGGGCACAGCTCTCCTCACGAGCTCCCAGCAAACCTCAGCCTAGGTGGACAAGTATCATCCCTTATTCCCCCTTGGTTGCTCGTGAGAAACAAGCGCCTTCTGGTGCATGCCACCTGAAAGCACAGAACACTCGCCGGAGAAAGCTGTTCCTCTTTTGACAGTGCCATCAGGTTGCTCATATATGTGTTTTTACCATGCACCATAAAAATGATCTTTTAAAGATACTTGAAAGGAAGGGAGGAGACAAACAGACATACTTCCTTAGCTATTCATATTTAACAGATAAAATTTAAAGTCAATAGACACAAGCCATAGCATTTAACCTCATCCTGTACTTGATTTATTGCAGATGGGAATCAACTAGAGACTGAATGACTTTGAAAGTTTTACTACTGACATTAAAATTCCAAGTTTGTATACATATGTCTTGTGGAGATGCTAAATACAATCTTAGCTAATTTGGCATGCACTTTGATTTGCTAGCACTTAGAAATTCATGTTAAAGGTAGACAACAAATCTCCTCTAAAATCTTAAGTAATTCATGCATTTAAAGATGTACTAATTTGTCATCTTAAAGTCCTAGGAAAAGATTTTCAAAACTAATTAGGGTCCAACAGTCTTGAAAACACAATCAGGAGTTGAGGGACCTCATTTTAGGTAACTTTAAAGAAAACCCAAACAAAGTGTAGTTTTTGAATAATACCACATTCAAGTATTTTACACCTATTTTTAACTTATCAATATTTGACATATTAATTTTTTTTAATCTAAATTGACCGAAAAGGAGAGTTGTCAACAAATTTAACATCTGTTTAATTTTCCTGATCAAATAAGATTAAGGCACTAATTCTCCTTTTCACTTTTCAGTGGAAACTACCTAAGTAGCAACTTGCCAAAAATGCATAAAGGTGTTTAGCAATTATGTAGTGGGTATGTTTGAAGAGATCAAGGTGCAGTCACAGGTCCTGTGCTATGGGTATCTCTGATTAGCTTGTCATCTACTCTGAAGAAGATGTAGCCCAACTCTCCTATACTATGTAACAGGCCAGCTGTTAGCTGTCTGTCAAACACCTAAAGTGGACAAGTAGTCCAGGAGCGAAAATGTCACTCCTTTGATCTGGCAAGGAGCAGCTGCTGATTTATAGAGTAAGACTTTGTTCTTCCGTTCTATTTTACTTTCTTTCCTAAGGCAGAACCACAAAATCCAGCAAAAAAAAAAAAAAAGTGCCATTCTCTGCAACATCAACAAGCTCTGACAACTGCAACAGGGTTTTTCTTGGCCCTAACAAAGCTCTCAGGCATCTCCTTTGACGCTCACCTTTTTTTTTCCTTCTTCTTTTTGCAATGCGGTAGTTATTGTTTAATTCAGCTTCTGTAAATGGAATGGACTGTGGCCAGCAAGCCTGGGGCATAAACACACCTGTATGAAAGAAGCCTTATTGTAGCAACCATCTACAACCAACCTGCACATGCACTACCAGTTCGTGAGTTCAGAAAGAATGTTCCATTTTACCTGACAGTAAATTTTGCCTTAAGATAACTATTTTTTGTACCCACTGTCCTGTCTTGACCACGTAGCTTGTACACTTTTTCATTGTTATTAAAATCTGAAGGAAAAAAAAAAGTGTATTTTTCTACCTGTCAACCAGAGAACGTCAGAAGATTGGATCCAAAGAGCCCACTTTAAAAAATACATAGCCAAAATATATTTATAGAAACACACTGCTGAAAGTTTGGAAACTAGGATCCTAAAGATGTCTGTTCTGTTTCAGACATAGTGATGCAGTTGCAAGCACCTCCAGCTTATACGGCTGCAGATTCTCTTCAGAAAAGCATTTGGCAAAACAAGAGCTCAGTAAGAAATAGTGTTTGATGCAACTAACCAGGCTGCAGCACTGCTAACCCAGAGTCAATGCTCCATTCATTCTCTTAGAAGGTGCTGAGCAGATTCCGTGAGGTGATCTGTTACTACGCAGGCTGTTAAAGTCCTGCCTCACCCACTGGTATAGCAAGAGACTTTTCCTTTATTTCCCTTATGATCTCTTTTCAAGTTTATTAGTTAAAACCCCAAACCTACAGGGCACAATAAAAGGCTGCTGTATAACGCTGCTGAAGAGGAGAGAAGCTGTGTGTTTGACGCTGGTTTGTGTCTACACACATGCTGTGTTCACATTCCTTTATACTGTAACTTTAAAAACAGACAAAAAAGGACTACAAAAACAAAGATGGGAAGAGGTGAGGGTGGTGGGGGTGACATCATGACTGCAAGATCTTTTGCATATATGTTAGCTTGTGGAAATAAATAAGAACTATTACAGCCAGAGCCCTAAGGGAGGCAGGAAAATGATGATGTACAGGATAGTATAAAATGATATATTAAAAACTGTGCTGTCAGTGGAACAATAGAATATTAAGCAAAAGTCCATAATAATTGGCAGATATTTAGCTGTAGACATCTTTCTTTGGTTGGTGGGTACTAAAGTATACGTGAGAGGAAAGAGAACTAGTTAGGCAATTAGAAGTAATGGGCATAAATAATACACTATGTATAAATACATCTCCCCCTTTCCCAAGTTATAGCTCTTATCCGGATACACCTAATAACCTCTCAGTAAGTCATACCTACATGCTGATATCCCTTGTGTTTTGCTCTTTGCACTGTCTGGGTACTGGAGATTCTGCTTATGTAAATTTCTCTGTCCGTAGATGCAGATGTTAAATGTTTTCCCTTTAATTTTTACAATACTGGTGGCAAGACTATCAAACCAGAGGGCCTAATGTCTTAGTAGTTAAAGCTGTGTCAACACCACAGACACTAACGGACACCATAGACACCAATGGCCTGCCATGTTATGGAATACCTGCTTCCCAGTGATGAGCTGGTAGCAGAAGAAGCGTGGGACAAGTATATTAAGTATGCTAAAATGAAGAGGTAAATATACAGATCTTCCCAGTGTCATACTGGTGAAACTTTTGCTTCCTCTCATCCCATCTTATGTTCTCTGTATTCCACATGGATCAGGGGGAAATGTTCTAAAAACATTTTTGAGAGTTTGTTACATATGAAAGTGTTTCATGGAGGCTTGTGTCTTAGTTGTAAGCCAAACTGGTTTGGGATGGAAAAATTAGAAACCTCAGTGGAGCCATTTCCTCAGCCTATCACTCTGTATGCCAGGCTCTCGTATTTTCAGTCTTGCTCCCTAGCCTACCTTGCTGGCTCCCCAGAGATAATTGCAGAGTACAGCTGGCAAGTCAGTGATAAAGCTTGCTGATGCTCTGCATGGGTCCTAGATGGCCAGATATGCTGTGATGGAGGACATATATGTGAATGTTACACCATTTCTTGTCTCTCTGCTGTTTTGAACAAACTTCTGTCTTCTGAACAAGCAAGGACTGAAACCGTGAAGATTTCCTCTTTCTAGAACATTTGGAAGGCTGAGTTCTCCTGATTTCAGTACTTGGCTGGCTTATGGGCAGAGCAGAGCATTGGAGAAGCTTGTGCTCAAGTGCACCATGTTTCAGTTGGTGGCTTTCCCAGCTAAAGAGAGGTCTATTAATGTATTTTTGTTCTTTCTGTTAAAGAATGGGTAGCTGGAGAAGTTTTTTTTTAATGCAACCATTGGCACTTAAATAGCTCATGTGAAAATTAAATCCTACCACAGAAAGACCCTTGAAACTGTGCATGTATTTCTTCAGTCAAAACTGGATAGTTCTGTAATGTGTTCCACTATCCCATATTTTGCATACAATTGAGATATTTGTTATGAAATCAAGCCCAATCTATATAACCTATCTAATATTTACCTTTCTTTCTTTCTTTATGAGAGCAGTTTGGAAACTGTGTGTGATCTGACATAATTTTAATAACTGGTTGCTGATGGATTTCAATATTAGCTCTGACTGTTCTGACTGATAGGATGTTGAGGCTTAATTTTCAGAATTTCACTAATTGTTCCTACACTGTGTAGGGGTAAAGGCATCTAAGAATATGTGTATAAATCTGGATTTGAGCCCACAAAACTGGTAATGGCAGGGCCGTATCCAACAATGTTCATCACTTCATCTGGGTCTAGTAAAGCACTCAGATATATAAGGCAAATTTTCAAAATTCTCAAGTTCTGTTATCAAAATCATCATAGGCCCTGTAAAACTAATCCCGAATGTTCAGTGAATTTCTGAGTTAGAAGGCAATACTAGCAAATGGGTGTTGATACGAGTGCCTAAATTGTAGGTGATCTGCTCTCAAGGAATTTTCTGTCTCTAGTTAGGTGTTCCAGGAATCACCAGAAGGTGGACTTAGATACCTAACTACATTTTTTTTGTTTAAAACAAACAAACAAACAAAAAACAAAACAAAAAAACCCCAAACCAAAAGCTGTCACTTAACACTGAAAATGCCTAAACTCTTCAGGCTTGTAGATTTCTACTTTTTAAGATCAAATCCCATCATCATTTTCTCTGCTGTGTATTTGTGTTTCCTAACAGTCAGTTTCTGCAGTAACTGTGCTCTGTCTCTGAGTTAGACACTTATGTCCCATCCTATGGATCCTTTTAGACAGACAGACATCTTAGGACAGGCCTGTTCCTCCTTATAAAAACACAGATCAATATCTCTCCTTTTTAGCTGACACCATAATTATTTGACTGTTTATCTGGAAAGGAGGAGATCAAGTTTTACCTCCCTATCCTGCTTGATTTGGAACATAGACATGAGCATGGGTCCATCACATCCTAAAATAATATCTGAATCACTCACAGATTCAGTACAGTAAACAAAGCCCTTTCAGTTCATGTTCTGAAGATGTTCCACCCAAATTAAGCAATTTTACAGTCATAATTAACGAACACTTAACTTTCACACATCTGAAGTTGGAGCCCTAACCAAGAGGCTGTACAGTCAATCCCTTAATTTTGTTCTACTGACTAGTCGTTATATACAAAAAAGAACTGGAAATCAGGAGAACAAGAAAGGCATGACAGTGAAGAGGAGTAAAGATGGAGCATTATGTTCAATAGCCCATTGATTGAGAAACTCAACTTAATTGGAACAGTTAAGACATTGATTTAAATCAAGATGAAGAGAAGACCTGCAAACATATATTCTATTTAACAAGTGAATTTTCTAGCCAATGAGCCATTGACGATAGTACTCCGTCTACCCCATTTGACTGTTTTGTGTAAAGCTTGGTATGGCTGATGTACAAGAAGAACTTTGGCTGAGTTTGGCCTTAGGGAAATACAGTGAGGCAAGGCTGATTTTGTATTGAAAGTTGTGTCACTGTGGAACAGGTTATAGTCTATTTGTCATTGCATACCTATTTGTGTTCCTACTCCGTCCTGGAGGTCCTTTATATAATAAAATAACCATGGGCAGAGCAATATCTCACTTTACAATACTGCTAGGGTTACAGTTCCAGACTTCTCAATTACATCCCATTCTAGGCAATTTCATGCAATTTCATTCTAGGCATGCTCACCAGTGGAAAAAAGTATATGTGGACCAAAAGTTCTTAAGCTTCTTGGGACTAGATAGCAACTAGATGATGCTGGAAAATTCAGTGGTTGCAAAAGGTAAAGATTAACTTAAACTAAAGATTGCAGGGTTTGTGCTTGGCACTCATGTGCAACTCAAATGTGATACATATCTCACAGATACATATATATTAATGAGGAAATATTTTATAAAACATGCTACACAGATCTTTTGTTGTGGCTTTTTTAGTTCATAAGCCAATATTATAATAACACTTTCATAAGAAGTTCAAGCCAATTTTTACAGCACCTTTAGGCAAGGTGCTGTGTTTTGAAAGAAACACAAAATTTAAGGTTAATAGAAATACGTAAAACAAAAACAAACAAAAAAAAGACGGTGAAAAGAGAAAAAAATGCACCAAATTCACAGGCAGCATCTTCAAACAAAGTAGTTCAGCTTTGTACTTTTGTGCATAAGAATTTAGAAATTAATTTGATAAGAAATTAACTATAAAGAGAACAAAAGCAACGTTTTTATTCTAGTTCATTGTCCAAACTGAAGAAAATCAGTTAGTTAGAAGAGGGAAAGTTATTCTTTGTTTTTCACTTTGAATTATTAAAATTGCCAATTATTTACTTTCTTAGGAATAATCAAGTCTTTAATTTGATAGTGAAAATCTTGTAGCATTTAACTATTTTGGAAATCAAATATGCTTTTCTACCTGCAAACTTGTAAACTTGCATCAATGTAAAACAGAATAATAAAAGCTACAAATGCAGACACCCATTCAGATTGACTAGAAAAGGAGAACTAATTTTCCATTTCCTTTTCTTGATTCTTCCCCAGTTGTTATAATCAGTCTTTCCAGAGTGACTATATTATCATCCACAAAATTTTTAGCATCATTGTAATCGTAAAAACTATGCTTTATATCTTTATACATCACATGAAGTTTAGCAGACCCTAGTAATGGTACATATGTCTTAGTCCTAGTAAATTCTAGCCTAAGACAGCATAGCCTGTGGTGTCTCACCTGAGTTCTCGGAGATGTTTCAGGAAGTGCATTAGCTCTATGAGTCAGTGAAATAAATAAATACAGTGGTCAATAGCAAAAGAAAAATTTAGCACTCTAAAAGGGTTTTGACAGAAGCCTGAGTTGAAAAATCCAGCAGTGTTTTATGTATGTCCCTTAACCACCAATCAGTTTTGCTGAGATGAGTGGTCCAGTTAGCTGCCTAATTTTGATGCCTGATAACGTGTTCCCAATAAAAAAAAAAATGTATCTAGAGGACCTGTATTCCTTTAGTTCAAGAAACTAGGGTCTATAAAAGAGTGAATTCCACAAATCTCACAGTTCCATATACCTGATTGCTAGGACAAATCTGATGCAAAGATGTGCAGCTAAGATGGGTGCCTACACTTCATTTACAAGTGTAGTAAAAACAGATAAAAATTGAAAAGAGCAAATATTTTTGGGCATGTTTTGCATCCAGACCAAAACCCCCCTTTTAATCCTTCTGCCAAATTTATTCCAAGTGCTACCAAGATCATGCTCTGTTTTTTTCCAATATAGCACAGACCTATAATAACTGCTTAAGCATGCCATACAGTATTAATCTTCCTCATGAATGCTGTCCCAAACCAGTTTCCATGGAGAGAAATTAAGAGGTATGTACAGGCAAAGGAGAAAATATATGGCTAGCCAATGATACAGAAAGGCTCTTTAGATACAGAAAGGCTCTTTAGATGGGAGCTGTAGTAGAAAGGAAGTATTTTTCTACTGAGATTGCTGAACTGAGGGGAGGACAGCACTAGACAAAGCGAGAAGAGAGGAGAATGGCAGGGGGAAAAAGAGACATCTATGTTGAAGTAGGTTTCAACATTTTTTTAAAGAAGACAGTGTTGAAATTGATCCAGAAAAGGATAGAGGAAGGTTGCTGAAGTGCCTAAAGTAGGAGGGGATTTTTTTTTGATGTGTGTGTGAAGCACCAGCATTTGATACATTAAGGGAGGATGAACAACTGGGACTTAGAGCCCTGGGAGAAGGGGACTAAAATTGTCCAGGTGGGAAGAGATGAAGGCAGAAACAAAAGAGACGTATTGTTGAAGTGGAAATAGGAAGACGGGTGGACACTGGAGGTGTGAAAAAAAGAACGCTAGGAACACTAGGAAATACATGTGGGTTTGGGACAGTGGGAATAAATGTGTGAGGAGTATCAAGAAGTAAAACTCATTTTAAGAATGTCTGAGAGAGTAATGTTGCACTAGGTTCACTGTAAATTTTGTTTGCCAGGTTATAAACCCATATATAAAAAATGATACTAGATCATGAACTTCATTTAGACAATACTCTGTTTATTGTAAGTTTGTTAGCCAAGCAATCTGCAGTAGCTGCAGCTGTGGCTTGTTCCATCTTATCTGTAATTTTAGCTCTAATAGTCATTACCATGAAGCTTTCCATAGTATTTTAAGTGACACTTTCCTCCCAGTTTTTAAGTTCTGTTTTGTTTGAATAGACTATGTATCCTTTAGCATCTAAATAATTTGCCCTGAGAATCATCACAACAGAGCTACACTTTGGAACAGAAGATGTGAATATGGTTCTGATAAACCTCTGCAATATTTGTTTAAAAATCCTCAAACAAACCACAAACCCAACATGTAGCTTTGAACAGTTTATGATTATCTATAATCAATATCTTTCTCCATAATATAGTCCAAAGAACCAAGTCCTGAAACAGTGTGCATCTCTGTGATAGGATGGCCTCTACATACCATCACTTGTTTAATCCTCTCTGTTTGTTGTGTGCAGAGCACGAAGTAGGCTATTACTTATGACTGCTTTAAACAGTGCCTGCCTGCCCTATGACTTTTCAAAAGATCCCAGGGTGAGGTTAGCATGATAAGGAGCTTGATTTCTCTAGGCAATAGTTATTCAGACTGACATCACCTATTCATTTACTGGACACCATACAAAAAATATAAAAATAAGAAAAAAGACTCAACAGTTGGACTTAAGTCTGAAAGGGCAGCTACACTATCATTACCACCAAGTGCATAAAACCTGATCTTGATGTTGGCCTACTTAAATTTACTATTTTGCTGTGACAAATAGTAAATTTGGCAAAGTAGGGGTTGGCAAAGTAATTTATAAAATGATGGGGTAAAAGTAAGAGAAGTCCCATTAAAAGCTTTTTCTTTTCTTTAGATGAGAGAGAACAGAGTAGGACTGTTTGAATTTGAATCTCTTATTACCTTTATACATTTGTCTTTCTTAACTTCTATTAACTGATTAGATTTCCCTTAGACTTAATTGCGCATTTATAGATAATTGTATCGTTGTGGCTTCTTATTGGGGAAAAGTATTACATCCACACACTTAAGATAGATAAAACCAGATGGATGTATCTGTCTGTCCATCAATCTCTGTACTCAAGAAGCCTTTGGATATTTTTAGAGAATTTAAATCAGTTGCAAACAAAAGGGGCATTTTAAAGAAGGAAAATACACTTAATTAAAAAGGTGTCAAAATTATTTTATTGTCAACATCCACAATATCTGTGACACAGTGATGTTGTGTAACTTGAATACTAGTTCTCAGAACCATAATGAGTATCTATTAGAAAAAGCAGGAACTTATTATTAGTATCCCCACAGAGTTATCTTTTAAATTATTTATACTTGCAACACTTTCACATAATGACAGCTTTAAATTCAAGCAAACAAAGCAAACCACACAATAAAAGAGAGGGGAAGAAAATTGTACAGAAACCTTTTCTGAATATATGTAGTTAGAAATGTGAGTCAAACAAACTAATCAGATTTTGTTTCCTACTCAAATTCTCATGAGATTTGCAATAGACAGCTTCAAAGCTTTCTGGGGTTATGTCACCTTGATAAAGGATTGAACAGCACTGTATCTGTTTTATGTCTCACATCTAAAATGTAAAGGAATGCAACTTTATTTGTCTGGTGCAAGTTTACTTATTGTTTTTGAAATTCCACAGCAGACCCTCCACAAAAAGCTTAGCTATCAGAAGGGTGCAAATAACACCAGAACCTTGTGTTCTCTTATGTTCATCCCCTAGATTATGGTGCTAAGTTTGCACAGGAGTTGGGGGGGAAGCAGCAGGGGAGGATTGTTAGTTTTATATAAACTTAGCATTGTGAATTACTGATTCTGCTTTCCACACATGCTTTACTAATACACAGTATAATGATTAACACTTCAGGAGTCAATGATTTCCAGAAAAATTGAGGTGGGATGCCTTTTCTTAAAAAAAAATCCAACCCTTCAGCCAAACTCAAGTCTGCTCAGTGCAGAGATAATTTGAGTTAAATTGAAGAGAAAATAGCTCAGACCGAAGACTCTAATGGTCTCCTTCTGATCTTAAACTGTTTGCATTTATGAACATATAAAGATCATCCTGTTCGCTTTCCATTAGCCAACCTATGAAGTTTTGTCTTAACCATCAAAACAAATTCCAGCTGAAATCACTTTCTTATTAGATTACTGAGCAGCTACATTTTATCACTTTAAAAACAAATTTCTACCCCACAAAAAGGGAAAAAAACCAGCATCTTTTTTCCCTCTGTAATAGAAATGTGTAGCTAAATACTCTCAGCTTTTTGTCAGTCAACATAGAAGCATGTTTTAAAAGTACTGAGTTATTCTGAGTGCCTCTTTTTGTGGGCATTTCGTTTAAGGTACCCAAAATAAACACACAATGAAAATGCTAGCCTTCTTTTTAAGCAAAATGACCCTTACGTGTACTAAAAATATTACTTGCCTTATGCTACTTCAGTTGCACAACAGCCCCCACACTGATTACCGTTGAGTTACATTAGTTTAAAATTGGAGTAACTGAGTAGTGGATCAGGTCCTGTAGTCAAACATATGTTTTCCACTACATAATGGCTACTTATATATTTATGAATTTTAAAATGCTTTTCAATTCAATTATCATTGTTACTGTGTGCAGGAAGCAAAGAAGTAAATTGCAACCAAGCTTTCAGGGGTTTATTCCCTCATGAAGCACTTGTATTTCAAGTATCAGGGGAGGGCAACTGTGTAGTGCCCTCTACGTAATAAATGACACTGTTGAATATTCTTAATGTTTTTATGTTTGTGGTTTTAGGGACAGAACTATTACCTGTTGGTATTTACGTGCTATGTAAAATACAGTAAAGGATACTACACTACCATGTCTTTAACAGAAAGTTTCAAGGAGGTTCAAAATAATTGGTACTCAGATCTATTCTGTTCTGATCACCCCTAGAAACAGCAAGTACTCACAAAGTGATAAACAGCTTTCAGGCAAATGCATAACTCCAGTGTCAATTGGAGTTATGTGCAGACACTCAGAGCAGAAATAGTATATAGCTCTCCATTCCTGAACATGACAGTCATAATAAACCTTAACCTCAACATTCCCTGCTTTCCTCAACCACAGCTAAAAATGCTACACACATTTATACCATCTAATGAACCAGACGTTAAAAGGAAACCACAGATCTATACCTGTAGATTATCAGGAAGAGAAGTGTGAAGTGAATACTTACTTGCTCATTACAGTATCATGGTAGTTACAAAAAGGAAAGACCTAATAAATCACTGTTGTCATCCTTCAGCAAGAGTAGGGGATAGTCTGCCATTGGAAGTCCCATCAGCTTCTAAAATAACTGCTTGTAAAGTGGGTAGTGCAAACATATAATGCAAAATCCTTGGGGACAGAAACTCAGACTCACCGTGGTGAACCTGGAAATGAATGATGGATGTTTATTTTACTCTTCTTCGATGACAGTACAAAGGAAGGAGAGACTATGGAGTGAAGTAGGACTTTGAGTGAATCGTCTGATTTCTGGGTCTGTTACCTATTCTCTTTCTTAATGTGTATAAACCAATTAATAGTAGATGATGACTGATTATGAAAAGAAGGGAGAGGTATAAGACTTGCTCTTTCAGAAGCAAGTAAATAAAGGAAGAGTAGGAGTGAGCAGAGTTTAGAACTGACTCCTTCTCCACCCACACCTCCTTGAAGCCAGGGAAACATCCAGCACTGAAATAATCAAAACCTATAGTAAATAGTGGTCAGTGATGAATATGTATCACCGTAATGAGCAAACACAAAGAACAAAACTCTGCTGTTGTTATGCTTCAGGGACATATTTCGTGCTATTCCTATAGTTTCACTAATAACCCAACCCCTAGTCTATCTGATGCTCAGTTTCCTGTTGGTTAATAATATTAATAATTATTTCTTGCCTGTCTCACCTCTCATTTTCCTTATTTTGATATGATACATTTTCTATGGTTTTTGAGACCATTTGAAAATAAAGGGCACAAAAATATCTAGCTACTAATATATCCATTCCTCTACACTGCACAGGATTTACCTTCTTCTGATTGAAATTCTGATGAGGGCTGAGGGCCTGATTGCACTAGCTACAATTGCTAGAGTCTGGTTTACAATTTGTTCTGTAACTGCTATTACCATGTAACTTTTCAAAAGTCTTTCTAA
>WEKY01031016.1:1419-26059 GCA_013390045.1 Picathartes gymnocephalus
AAACACCAAAAAAAACCAAAAAAAAAAACCACAAAGAAAGCAGCTTGGTAGAAGGGAGCCAGCTCAGGATGAAATATGTACAAAGCATATATATATATATATATTAAGAGCATGCCTCACTAGTTTAAAGCCATTTTAATAGCCTACAGGCAAAATTTGTCATGGTATGTAGCTGAGTGCTGTGCTTGCTTAAAATGCTTTTGACAATGTGAGGAAAGCCTTTAAGCATTTGATGAAGGTAAGTTAGTTAGCAGGGCTTGGAAGTCAGTTTGCAGGTTCCAAGATAATTCCTTGGGATCCAATTAAACTGTTGAATTTTACATTCATTCCATTTTTCTAATGCTTTTAGTTAAGGGGATTTCTCCCATACATAACCTGCTCACAGACACCCCATACTCCCCAACCAATAATTTTAAATACCGTTCTGTGTGACTTTTTAGCTGGTTTCACCCTTTGATTGTTGAAGTGTGTTACTCTCTATTAAAAAAACAAAAAAAAAAAACGNNAAAAAAAAAGGCTTTGAGCACATTTTTCTTTCCTGGCCACAGCAACAGGGAGATTTAACACTGTATATCATAGCTGAAACAGGAGATTTGGTTTTGATTGCAGAGGTTATATGAGAGCAGTGTCTGTGGATTGTTGCTAACGACAGCAAAATGTTGACAATGCTTTGTATCGGCTACTGTGCCCCTCAGATGCCAGCTGTAGGATACCACAAAACAGGGGGTGAGAGCAACAGAATTCCTCTTGCATATGGGTACTCACACAGCGGGAAATCCATCATTATCAGAACTATCCATTTTTCAATAAATACTATTCAAAGGTTAGTTTAGCTGGTATTCTAGTGTAATAATTCTTATGTTAAAAAAAAAGGAAGCAAATGGGGGAGTTCAAGGTATTTCAATAAGTACTATTTTTACATTTGAGCACAGCAGATCCTGTAGTGTAACCTTTATACTTCCTAGTGCAGGAACGGAAATATTTTCTGACATTTTCCATCACATTTGTATCTTTCTTTGACATAAGCATTAATGCTCTTGTCATAACAAAGAATATATTCAGCAGTCAGACTTAAAAGAAATTGAAATCTGTCTTGTAAAATTATCTTGAAATCATGCAATATGTCAAAAACCGTGATGTAACATTGTATTATATATTTTATACTACTTTTCACTCAGTCTGAATTAACAGCTTTTAGCAAAGTGAGTTCTATCAAAAATCATGACAGAATTAAGACATTTATATGCACTAATCAATCAAAGAACATTTGAAACTCAACACTGTAACTTGTCTTTGTGGATGAAACTTTTATAGAGTAAATACCCAATACCAACATAACCAGGGAATCTTTCTGCAGTGAATGTTGCAGTTCATCTGGAAGCAGGCACTTTCACTCCTCACTTGTGATGAGCATAAATTGGTCTTGTGGCTGAAAACATATCTCCTGACAGAGGATATTGAGGACAGAGATTTCTGCCAGGAACTCCACGCTGCTGTTCATGCAGCTTTCATCTTAGGAATGTTATGTTCAGATCTGCTTTAGATCATAAAAGAGCTGTGAATTTCTCCACACTAGTAGGAAGCAGGTCACAGCATGGCATAAGCAGAATTTGAAGAAGAAAGTATCTCTGTTGTTGAAAAGGATTTCATTACCAAAAGTGAGTGGTTTTTTGTTTGATTTTTTTTTTTTTGTTTTTGCAGGATTGAATGACAGTATACAGAAATATGTGTCAAAAATAAGTGAATGGATTAAATTTAAGCATACAGCAATGTGTACTTCCTTTTCCCTAAAAACCAAAGACAGAAGGAAGTAAGGTGAAAGAGGTATCTTGTTCTAACATGGTTAAAATAGCCTAGTCTTAATTTTTACATACTAAAACTGTGATGAAGTTCATAAGAGAAATAGAGTATGTCACAATATAATGGGTATAAATGAGGCTTGTAATTACTCAGGAGTCCACTGCCTTAAATAGCATCCAATGACATTGTTGAAATGATCACAATGGAGATGATGTTAACCAAAGACCCAGTTAAATTTCTCCTGAAAAGCTACCACTGACATCAGTGGACTTGGAATGCCCTTTAAATAATAATCAGTTACCTATCACCAATAAACATTAACTAAGTTCTGCTTCTTGCACCTTATTTCTGGATTCCCTTGTAGTTACATTTTCAAGTATCAGACAGGTGTTTTTCATGCAAAGTGTTTTTGTGAATCCTTTGTTCTAAATTATCTTCCCACAGACAGTCACTCCACTTCCAGTGCCTTCAAAACCAGCTAAGCTAAAGCACCCGAATGCAAATTCAGCTTTAAAAGAATAATTTTATACACATCTGGAGGAAAGGTCATTTAGCAGATTGATTTGGTCACTGAACGTTTTCCCTGCTGCCATCTTAAGACTGATACCTCTAACCAATTGCACTCCCTGCTCCATGACCCCCATCAGTACTGTTCTTCATTCCAATGGCAACAGCTCCCAGTCGGCTTCTGAGGCCATGGATAGTGTGCATTGTGAACAAAGCTCCTGGCAAGGGGCAGTATTCTTCTTCTATCTCATCTCTATCATCTTCAAGTCATCTCCTTAAAGGAAATAAACTGCAGGTGTGTATGCTTCCCCCTCCCCTCTTTCCCTTCACTTCTCAGAAAGGTCAATAAATGGGATTAAAATTCTCTCACTGCACATCAGACTCTCAAAGCAAGGGCAAAGTGCACATGTGAAAGGGCAAGTGTGCACGCCCACACTCACATCCATGTGCATAGGAATAGCCCCACACATGTGGAATGTACCTCTCTACATTTGTGCATATAATAATGTTGGGAGAGGCCAGGAAATCTACGCTCGGTTCCACTGAAAGCAGGGCTTAACAAACATAGCACAGTAGGATTGCCATCTTGATCCATGTTTTTAGATCCTATAAATTAAATATATCAAACAACAAATAACACAAAGCAGATAAAAATATAACATTAACTGAATTCAAAAGAATCAGGCATTTTGACAACTTTCTACAGTAATTTAATTTAAAAAAAACAAATACCCCAACACATTAAAACAATAATTTATTTCAAATGAAGAGGGAAGAGAAGAAACATAAAAATATAGTGATATTTCATTTTTCTAATGAGATACTCTTTCTCCTCTATTGGGTAGAATATATGTAGACAAGCATATAAAGTCTTAGAGAAAAAAAATGAGTCCAGAATCAGAGATACATCTTTCAAATTCAATCAACAGTTCCCCATATCAAGATTTCTATCAAGTTTTAATATAAAGGCTTACCTCAGGGAAAATTTGCTTATTTCACTAAGTCATGTAATTCTGTTAAAATCAGTGGGACCTTATGTATTAGTGAAATAGAGTCTGATTAACAATTTCATTCTAACTTCTTTGGCCTATTCTAGCTTAAGAGCATTATAAGAAATATCTTCTAAATAAATACTTCCTTTCTGAATGATGATAATGTAGTTTTCATGAAGAAATTTTATGAACAGATTTTGAGCTAGGGAACAGAAGATTAAAATATTTTTACAAAACCAAGACTGACAAAAACATAATTTACTTATATGCTTGACAAACCTCCTGGCTTATTGACACGGCAGCCATTTGACAACGTCCAAGTCATGCAGCTGAGGTTCTTGGAATGGTTTGAAAAATAAACCAAGAAGAACATCATGGAGTAGATTGAAGTTGGGCTCCTACCAAAGAAACACACCTGCCAGAAAAGTTCAGGGTAACACCAAAGCTTTTTCCTGGGTTTCAGAAAACACCATACTGAGTTGTTCCTCAAGCAGGAAGCTGTTGAGATACACTGTAAATACAAGAGATTGTGATACAGAAGCTGGCAGCATGGGCTTGGATAGGTTTGCAGGACTGAAAGAGGTGATCTAAATCCATCTTTGAGTGCATACACAGAGGTTGTTTGTCATAGAGCCACAAGGTTCTAAACTACAGTTCAGTTCATGTGGAAATCTTGCTTAGCACTCCGAGAAGTGCAAGCGAAGGTAAGGAACATGCCTTAAATTTTCCTTTCCTCAGGAAGGGGATCAATATGCAACCATCTCTCAAGTAGTTATCACCTTCATCTCATTTCTCATCAGCAGATGGGAAATGAAAGCCTGATCTGTCAGCATGTGGGTAATTTTTTTCCCTTTGGAGCTTTCCCTCCAAGTCTGACATCTCTGAATGTATTGATAGGCACCAGATTTAGCTTTCAAGCATTCATTTTCTCTGTAGCAATGGGATTTGTATATTGCATCAGTCAGCATCCCATTGAGATGGCACGCAAAGCACTAGAAGTGGAAACACCTTCATTTTCTTCCAGCCAAAAAAGTGCAGCAGAAAGGTTACTGAAGAGGCTGATTATTACTCAAATAAGAGGTTTATGCTTTCTATAGTATTTGCTCAGTTTAAAAGATATCATCTACTCTTTTTCAGAGCATTGCAAGGTCCTCTCTTGCAAAGCTGAAATTTCCTGTCTGCCAGAGAAGGCTTCTAGCCATGAGGAGGACAAGGTCTTCCCCGTTGTCTTCTTAGGGCAGTCTCATTCCCATGCCCAGTCCTGAAGAACTGGTCCACAGAGGAAGCTCCAGGGAGCGAAGTGGGCTTTTTATGCATCTGAAAGGTTTATTGAGGTTTAAAATCATCAGACTCAGGGCTCTTAATCTCACAAGGTATGAAACACTGAGAGTAACCTGTTTTGTGGAGAAAAATGACATAGATTTTAGGTAGCTAACCAGGATTCCGTTGTCACTAAACAGGTTTTATACTGGAATAAAGTACATCTTAAGGCTGAGTTTGTCAACAAGGAATACAATTTAGTTTTTCCAAGTATGTTCTACAAATGCATAAACTTGTATATCATGTGCAAATTTGATTCTGTGTAGAGGGGTACCAACAACTTACTTGAGACTGGCTTCCTAGCCAGGAAATAAATCTGTGATAGACAACTCAGCCCATTGCTCATGCCACATAATTCAAACTAAAGCTATCCTACATCCAAAGAGAGAATATTCACTGTCACACCATTGCTACTATGAATCTACAGGTTCCATTTGAGGTGTCCAATATGGTGATACACCTATCATCTTGACCAGTGAGTCAGCAATCTGCCCCTGTAAAAAAAGAAGAAAAAAAAAAAAGAGAGAAGGCAAACAGTCTACTGGGCTGCATTACAGCATTGCCAGCAGTTCAAGGGAGGTGATCCTTCCTCTCTGTTTTGCACTGGAGAGACAATATGAAGTGTCTCAAAACAGCCTCAAACTTTATTCTAGGTGATTCCATTTTCTACTTGCCTGGGTACAATGGCCTTTTTCTCAACATCTTCTCCAGCACATATTGGCAAAATACATTTGTTACTCTCCCTAATCTCCTAAAGTTTGAATGCTATGTGTAGTATATTTTTTTCTCACTACAAGTGAAACTTGAAAATGGGAAGAGGAAGTGTATCCTACCAGGCAATCACCCCTATTTTCATTTTTAATTTATCACATGACATGTTTATTTTCATGAGGCTCAGTTTGTCTAGAGGGCATGGGCTCTACCTGTACTTCATTTGCTCCCCTAACTAGTTAGCCAGTAATGTGGGCAGTCCTGCCAAAAAATTAACCTCACAGCCAACTGCACCTGTGTGAAAGCAAACAGTTGCAGAAAGTTATCTGGGCAGGGAGCAATTGGTCCCAAAAGAGACTTGAGGCAGCCAGTTGTTTTCTCTTCTATCCAGTATTCTAGGTGCTATTTTGAAGGACTGGTACCAGGGGCTGAATTCCCATCATACAGAATCGTCCTCTATGTGGGATTTATTTGTGGTCATTTCAAACCAGGCAGCAAGAGGGAAATCAACATCACAGGACATAGCTGAAAGATCTGGTTCCCTTCCAAACACATTGGATGATTCTTTATTTAATACAAAATCTTCCTGCTCCCACCCTCTTCATGCCTTGGACTCCCTGATATTTTTTTTTGGGGGGGATGCAGGTAATTGATATTAAACTTTTTATAAAGAATATTAAAAATATTAAATACATTAAATTCAAATATGGTAAGGGATTTAAATCCTTGTGCTATATTTTTAAATTAAATTTTCAATGAAATTCCTTGTAGTAAAATTAGCATGATATCCTACAGACAAGAATCTCTGATGACTGTATAAACTAATTAAGTCCCTTGTAAGTGTTTAAATATTGTTATAACAATTTTTCCAGAAGATAATCTGACTTTGATTATGCCAAAGCCAAAGAAAACTCAAAACTCTGAGATACAGTAATTTCTAAATCCCACTTGTAATTAGTAGTTTACAGGTGAATTTGAAATGTCAGACTTGCAACCCATATTAAAGCAGCATTTCATATTTTCAGGAGCTCTGGAAAAGAACCTTTCAGTATCAGGGATTAGTGATTCAGATTTCATTCGGAACATACCGATAACTGATTCTCTTAGCCACATGCTTTCTTGCTTGTAGTAGATGGACTATGCAACAGCTTTTTATTCCATGAACAACACCTTTGATTATTTTGTTATATATCTGAAATTAAAAAATAAAATCCACCCTAAGGAAATGTCTCTTTCTCCAGTTCCACTGTACTGTATAGAAAAGGATGTTCATATTCCTTTAAATAAAGGATATTTTGTTCTTAAACAACTGCATTTAAAAGAAAGCAGCAGTAATCCAGTCATTGAATCCGAAGGCAACTTCTGGCTCTAGATCTTCATTGCAGAGGCACCTGTCTCAAGGGTGTAATAATTTTTGTTATTTCTTTTCTTTCTTTTTTTTTTTTTCTGGGCAACAGTCACAATCTCAGATAAATCTTTCTCACAGCATTTACTTTTGTGTTGTACCTCTGTTCAGTGTGCTATGTGCTGCAAATTCTAGTCTTTGGCGTTACTGGTTCCTCTTCACGGACCACGAAACTTAGGTTCCTAACTTAGGGTTGTGTGCACCCCTCTCATTTAACCAAAGATACTACTGCACTGAGTGACACCACTTTTGAGTTCTTCCTGACTCCATGTTTCTAAACTCTGTTGATATAATGACTCAAGCTACTTTTGAAAATGCCAACTAGTCTCCAGAAATACTTAGGTGCTCTTGAATACTCCATCTTTAGATCATGGATCCCATGGAAGTGAAGTCAAATGTTCTGAAAAGGAAAAGAAAGGCCAGAAACACCTAACATTTTGGAAATAAAAATAAAAATAAAAATAAAAAAATTCATGCTGCTAGTTCCAAAAAGTTGTTTATAAGTAGAATAATAACAAACTTATGTATTGTTTGTATTGCAATAGAAAATAAAATATCATTTACTATATTTGGAATTTAAGCATCTGTTAAAAAAAAACCCTTCTCATGGATCTACAGGAAAATCAATCACCTGATAATGGTGAAGACATTCCTGCATGTCAGCATGAAAGTATGGTATGTTTCCAGATGCATTTTCCTTGGGTAAAAGAGAAAAATACAACCATTTCACAGCACTTTGCCTCGCTGGACCAAATTTATCTCTGTTGTAGCCTGGTGATGTCAACAGACTTACAGTGTGGATGAATACAGGTCATTGTTTGTGAAGTTGGCAGCTAGTGCATGTGTGGGAGGAGAAAAATGAGATCTTCTAACCCATATTTGCAGAAAAAACATGAGTATGAGTTTAGACACATACTCCTATTAAAACTGCACCATAATTTTGCCACTGGAAGTTTCAGAACAAATGGGCTCCAAATGAAACAGAATGAGGGCGTTTCTCCAAGCTGTTTCCTGAGCTGCTGTCAGTGCTACTGCATGACAGGGTGACCATGTGATGTTGGGCTTGGGATGTAGAACATGGGAACAAGGCTTTTCTTAGTGGTTTCCAGACCATGAATTCCAGCTAAGCTAGGTGTCTGCTTTCTGCCCAGAACTTACCTGGCACTAATTAAAGTTAAAAAATCTCCACGTGGATCTCTTGGCTATTTGATGCTTGGTACCCTGGGGAGAAGCTTAAGTGCCATGCTGGTTACCAAGTATTCTTCAGTATAAAGATTCTTCTAAGTCCTAAATACTATTATCTGAAAAAGGATACAAGTCCAATGCAGAAAGCTACAGCACAATTAGTGTCTTCATGTTCCAGTACCCTGTAACTTAGGCATTTGCTCTGCACCTCAGTGGGTCAAGCTTCCAGGGACTGGCCCCAGGTGTGCTAAAGGGCTGTACCTCCTATGGGAGATCCTACTACTGGGCTACAGAGATATTCCTTACAATCTGCTTGACTTGTAGACACACTGGGGATATGCACTGTTTTTTACTTTGGGTCTTCATTGCCAAGTCAGAAACCAATGTATTTAACTTCACAGCAGCAGCTTTGGGCAGCAGCAAAGATTTCTGGATGGATACCTGCAATACAAGGCAGACTACAGCAGAATGGGTCCGACTGTCACATAGTCAGACCAAATCTGGTTCCTTCAGGACAAGTGAAAGGTTGCTGTGTTATCACCTACACCCAAGCTTTGTTCCCCACTTTGCCGAGTACCGCAGTGCTTTGCAGGACTCCTCACCATGAGCAGTAAATCAGAGCAGAGAGTCCTGGAAAAGGCAAGAACACCTGCACCTTAGAAGTGACACCATTGTCTGAACCCGTCTCTGTACACAGGACTGGGCCTGGCATATTGGAAGAAATGTAGCTTCCTCTGTCAATCATTCCTTCAAAATTGAGTCACTTGTATAAAACTGCTGTGATTTTTCGACCATATCTAATGCTTCATAATAGCCTTTGGCATCAAAAATAAATACATTGTCTTTATTGCTAGAAAGGGTGAATTAAAATGAAAAATATGCAAATTGGAGGTGGACCTTGATGTGCATTGGAGTATGCTGATACATGCCAGGACAGTTTAAAACTACTCCTCCATTTCTGAATTTATATAAAGCACAAACAAAACAAAACAAAACAGCTCCAGAAATCCAAACATATCTGTTTTATGTATGCTGTGCAAGCTTCTGCCAAGGCAGTTTGGGATTTCAGGTAATATGAAATTCCTGTCCACAGCCCAGTAGCAGGAAATGTAAAGGAAAACATTTCCAGCAGGCAGACTTACTTTTCATAGCACATACATACCTTACCTGCACTTTTACCCTGTGTAGCACACCCACCTTCTTCAGTCCCAGGGAAGCATCCCCTGCTTCCTGCTCCCCCACTTAAGAAACAGGAAACAGTAAATTTGTTTATGGCCTCCATTTTATGAATAGTGGCAATCAGAGGAACTTTTATGGATATGCTTTTTTCACTTCAGCTCTTGCTTTGTCTTCCAAGTTGGGAACCCCATAGGACACTCATAAATGGACAAATTTACAATCTAGCCTCTGCCGAGTGCCGACAGCAGCATCTACATCGAAGTTGTCTTTGTGCTCATGCACCAGCTGTGATGCCAGAGGGCATGGGGTCAGAGCAGAGGGCTTCCTCTGGCTTTCTACAAACTGGGATCAGCCAACCTTCATTTATCTGTGGTTAAGGACTTGTTTTGGTTTCTCAGATCATGACTCCACAGAGCTGTTTGGATATTTTTAATCAAAAGACAAAGCACTTCCTCTTCCAAACTTGGTGCCTGGAAGGAGCATAACAAACTAATCATTCAGAATAATTAATTCTGTCAGAAAAATCTCTACAATTCTTACTAACACTGGGTGTTTTGTAATCCTAATGAAAGGAAAAACCTGTCACTGTGATAATTTTCGATTGACCCATTTTCTTCAGTGGTTGGGGAGAGGGGAATGTTGTTTGTTTTTATCTCTAAGGACCATAAGCATGAAAATGATATCCATAAATCTCACATTTCAGCCTTGCATTTCCAACTCAGCCTTCAAAGGAAACATTAGCTAGTCTAAAGAGCCAAGTAAGATTGTCAGATTGATCATTTGTATATGCACAGCAGAGTGTCTTTCAGTTACCTGTGACTTTAGTTTCAAAATATTCCCAGGATATGGAAACATTCGTTTTCTCCATTTCTAAATGGGGATCTGAGATGGAGAAAATATGAACAGCTTGCCAAGGCCATGGAGGTAGTCCTTACAAAGCCAAGGACTGGAATCCAAATCGTGAATGCTTTAGCCTAGCACTTAAAAGCACACCCTCCCTGTGGGTTTTAATGTAATACAAGAAGTTTAGGATTGAAAAACCATTTCTAAAGCCAGGTTTTATGCGAAAGTGTGGAAAACAAAATATTAGTTTCCTACGTTTGCCTAATATTGTAAACACCTAGCTGCCAGCTTCAGTGAGGAAGCTGCAAAACAAACACAAACAAAACAAAAAAAGCACTTAAAAGGGAAAATGTCTGAAGTTTTAGAGTTCTTTTTCATATTGTCATGCTTTGAGGTCATCTATTTCTTCTGTATTTGACATCTAAAATTAAATGTGGCAGACAGTTGCATTTCTCATTACCAAAGACAGAACAGTATAGGAAATTTGTTCTTTAATATGCAGCCTTTTATTTCTAGGTCACTAATTTGAATCGATTCCTGATCAATGGTGACTGAAAGGCATTCATATCCGGCAGCTGTTCTGTCATCTGTGTTAAATGAGGCGACATCTTAGTTATTTCCCAGCAGTAGCCCCTCTCTCTCAGTACCAGAACAAGCTGGCAGTTTTCACAGAGATGCTATGGCCTGATTGCTCGTGGCACTTGCAAATATCCAAAAAGTGATTAACCTATTTTTTGCTCTGTTTTGTAAGGAGTGTATTTGTTTTTTCAAGTAAGCCATATTTTTTTTTATGGTAAGCTTTTTAAATATTAAATGGGATCACCTTGATGCTTTTGTATAAATGCATTCTGCCTGCATTCAACACCGTGACTGCTGTTGTGATGCTTCTGGCAGTGGTCAGAGGTTGATTCTTCACATGCACAATGATGAGTGCCAAAACAAGTCTAGGTAGTTTCTGTGAGTGGGATTCATAGCCTTTAACTTCAACTATGTATATGTCATCTCTTTGGCCTAAATGAATCATCTAGACTGTCACTGTATTCCAAATCCCTCCATTAAAAAATACATCCACAGAGGCTTTGTCCATACCAAGCAGAGGTGTTAGTTTCTTTCAGAATTCCACCTTAAATCTTAAACATTTTTTACACTCCCTTCTGTAATAGCTGCAGAAACACTCTATCACTGTACAGAATAAAGCAGCTTTGTATTTAAGGATCCATATATACTGTCTAGCAGATACTATGTTTGAGAAAGACAAGTTTAATTGCTAAATTTGTATTTTCCAGGTACCAGATTCCTGCTCGGTTGTTAAAGATAATGAAATGCAGTGGGGCTTGTTGCTCTTTTTTTTTTCTTTTTTCCCAAAACTTCTCCGACCACTCTGACATCACCTCCCAAAAGATTGACATAGCATATACAACACACAATACTTTTGCTCCCAAAATATCTCTGCTTTGAACAATGCCTTCCACAAATTACTTTCTGTCTCTGGCAGAGTGTGGGAGAATAATCATTCACCCACCCACAAAAAAAATTCTAGCCTTTCTTACCATACTTTATTCCCTTTCTCCAAACATGTTAATACCTGCTGAACAAAAACAACACTGAAAGTCATAATAACTGTCTACTGACACTAGTTCCCCAATTTAATGAGTTGTTGAGTTTTTCTTTTAGCATTTTGATAACAATACCATGTAGCCAAATTGTCTAGTAGCATTAAAACTTGTCAGAGGAAGTGTATAACTTGGCTGTAAAAATTCACTGAAACTTGGCATAAAGGATCTTAGACCGCAACCAAATTTTCTTTACAAAATAAAAAATTCTTCTTTCAGATTCTTTCCATGATCTAAAAAGCAACTTTAAATGTTTTCAAGGAGAAAAGTTGCAAGCCAAGTAAATTATGATGTCTAACTATGCTTGTGAGAAGAAAAAAGAGGGAATGAAAAAAGAAACTTACAGTGCCTTCAAGATTTCATGTACAAACAAGTTTATGTTTAAGTAGCATTTTAAGGAATTTCATAGGCTTTAGTTCACAGCCTCAAAGTTCATACAAGATATTGCACATGAAATACACTCTATTATATGTTTTGGGTTTTCTATTTTTCTTAAAGCCACAATGTCTACAATCTTGGGGGGTGTAAGGGAAGGCTTATGGTGATTATTAGTCTCTATAGGTGAACAGAAAAATTAAAATAAAGAGAAATATTTTTTTTTAACCATTATACCCATATAAACATGAGTTCTCTGTGCTTAGAGTCAATGGAACTACTCTTTATTTAGCTTTATTTGACCAAGAAGGTTATTACAAATAACTATTATTTGTATTACCGAAGCAAACTGGAACACTTAGTCAGGAATGAGGACCATATTGTTTTAGGCATTTTACAATGAGAATAAAAAAAGGAAGATTTCAGGGATCTGAGTGCTTACACCGGATGGAATCAGACAGCCTGATGGGAGAGCTGAAGGAAACTGCAATAGCACTTCTTGAGGTCAGGAAACAAAGTAGGTTTGCATGAGTTTATGGGGATTTCCTCCCATTTCTAGGTGGAGATAAAGATGAAGAGTTGAAAATGCATGGCTGAAAATGGGAAAGGAGATGATGGAAATTGATAACACAATGCTAATGGAGGTAGCAGTTAGCCTTTTAGTACTGACTACAGTGTCATTTAAGTGGGATTAGGGAAAGGCAATGCACTTGTAAGAGCAGAGAAGGCAGAGACAGTGTGAACAGACAGTGCAAAGAGACAAACAGAATTATGACAGACTCAGGGCAACAGATGGGGATAACGATCTTGACAGCAGCAGTCCAAATAAATATGATGAGAGCATACTTGCAGTTGTCAAGAACAAAAGTACAGGATACTGCACTAAGTGAGATACGTGACTGCAACACCAAAACTAGTCTGGATATGAGTTTTAGCTATATGGATGAGAAAAGGCCTGCGCTTGTGACTCAATGCAAAAAAGGATTAGCAAGACATAAATATATTCTGGAAATGAGGACCCTTGGAGACACACCTGACAGAGGACGTCACTCTCTAGAGCTAAGCGTCAGGCCGGGAGGTTTGGTTGTTCACTGGGATCAAGATGAAGAGGCTGTGGGGCACACCAGAGATGTAGGTGTAATTTTTGGAGCCCTGCAGGTTGTGGACAGACTAAAAGAAAGGAGAGGGAGAGAGAAGGAGACAATGCAAAGGAAAGGGGAAGAGTAACAGAGATGTGAGAGTCCCAGCTGGAAGCCATCTTTTGATGCCCTGCTCATACCAAGAAGCATTTCAGCCTCCTGCCCCTCAAGTAGTGTTTATGCACAGACTGGATGCAGTACCCCTCATCTCATCCACAGCAGTTACATATGCACACAGGTGGCAAAATCTGCTCCTTAGTGCTCTGAAATACGGATCGTGTAAAATTTAATTCACTTTAAGACCTTTTTTTTGTTTTGTTTTGTTTTTGTTTTTGTTTTTTTTGTTAAGTGTTTCTGGGAGTATCTATATATCCTGAGTATTACTTCCTGGCATAGCTTTGGACTTAGTTAAATTTCTCGTGCTCTAGCTCCACTAATTTCTATCTCATTGTTGAGACAGCTCTGAATTAGCATATTAATCCTTAAAATTCTTTAGATCTGATTCAGAATATGACACTACATTAAAAATCCAGAATTTTAAAACATCTGATTTTAACCAGCTATATCTTTATTGATGGATTATATTATGTCAAGAAATGAAAAAACCCAATGCACATTAAGCATGCCAAGGATGCTGAAATTTCAGGTTACATTTAGCTAAGTTCATTTGGAATCTCCAATTCCAAACAGAGTCCTACCAGTTGTACCATTTTTTGCTCTACTTATCCAGAGATGCTTCCTTTCCTCGAGTGGATTTTAAATATCTAGGTGTTGTATTTGCATATAAATGCAAGTGGATTATGCATATAGAGTTTGCCACTCAAACGTGTCAAGCCAAAATATTTTTAAGCCCCTTTTATTTTAAGATGATCATATATGTGCACATTTTTCCTGACTCATACAGGAAGAATATTCTTTAAACATGCCTCACTGGTATCCTTCACATACATTGGTATATACACTGGCGTTCTTAATATAAGCTTGTTCCTAAAGAATGAAAAATCTTCCGCTGCCTCATATCTGTGAAAGGGCTTTTATTGATTAAAATCACATTTATTCTAACGCTTTAGGAATTTGTGCATTTTAGTCTTTCACTGTTTTTTTAGTTATTCCCTTAGTAAAATCCCTCCTCCATATTTTTTTTCCTTTGCATGCGATAAATCAAGTTACTTTTTCACTCTGGACTCCATTATGGGATCAGAGTGGCTATACAAACCACACGGAGTTAAGCAAACAAAGGAATTTTTTCATTTTCTCTTTCATTCAATAAAGTTCCATTTTCTGTCACCCTGCAACCTTTTGACCTGCGTCCTAATGGCGCTGGTCACTTAAGGGCAAAAGTTCAGCTGTAGGTTAAGTCTGTGTGTGTTTGCAGTGGGCAGGGAGACAGTGGGTTCGTGCTTCCTGTTGTGCCCCCAGCCCCGCCATCACTCCCCAAAGGCCGGCCTCACCCCTGCTGAGCGCTCCCTGCTCCAGACCTCCCTCTGTGAAGAGGGTAAGGAGCGCTGGGAGTGAGCTTTTCCCCAGCCTTCTGTTTTTCTTGCAGCTGTCAACAAGAAAACACGGCCTGATTTTCTTGCTCCGGGGGTAGAGAAGGCAAGCGAGAGCTATCCAGCAGTCACACTGCAGTCAATGCTAACTGCATACAGCCACTTGTGCCGATCTCTTTCGTTCTTCTTGGCCTCTAGAAGTTGCCTCTATTTCTGACAGGCAATATGGAGCCCGCCCTTGTTCTCAGCACTGCTGGCACAAATTGTCTCAGGGTATTGGCTCCTGCTGTGAATGGGGAGCTCCCTATTATGCACTTTGCAGTGTGATTTTTCAAGGCACTCCGAAAGTAAATGGTGGCCACCTGGAAAAGCCCACTGGAGAGTATTGGGAGAGGTGGGTGCACCTGAGGTATCATTTACTTTCAGAGTAACTGAAGAAACAGATAAAGCATTACTTTGTGGATTTTCAGTGATCCCCAATTGCATTAAAACATCCAGGTATTCTAATGCCCAGGGATTTAGAACAAACAGTTAAAATCAACTTAAATTTGATACCAGACAAATCATTAATGACCTGATAAATGGCAAACTGGTTTCACTGATAATGCAAATTGGCATAATGAATAATTATATACTAATTAGATTTGCATGCAAACACAGAAGCTTCATATGCCAAAATCCACCACACTCTTTAGAGACTGGCATTGATCCTGAAATTGCCTGGCTTTGGGAGCCAAGGGCTAGTGACATCTAGAATAAGATAACTATGCCCACCCTGTATAGCAGTTTGTCCATAGTGGTCCTCAGTACTATGAGTCCCTGAGATGTTCTTATGACTCATTTCATGTTTTGTTCCAGTTGAAAGTGCCTAAAATAGCAAAGGGAGTGTGTCAGAGATGCCAGGGAGGACTGAAGTTATTTATTGCCTTCCTTAGTGAGTGCCATGAAGGCCTATATGGGTGTTTGGAGCTTGGGATGCTGTCAGAGGGTTGTTTAGGATAGACTGAGGTCAGATTGACACAGTCATGTTATCTGAAATGAGCCCTATTTAGCTACTCCTGAGCTTTGTCATAGTGGCAGCTAACTGGGGCAGTCCAAAACGGAATCAAGGAATGAAATAGTAGTTAAGCAATAAGGAAAATCAGGGATCCAGGGCTTGAGGAGAGGATCGTGGCCTCTCTATTGTTTATTGTGGTAGCCGTACCACAATAGCAATGAGGGGAGAAATTCAGTTACCCAAATATTGAGAAGATGCTGTTTCAGCTTCTGCAAATATGCCTCTCAGGGTCCAGGTGACCATAAAAGTCAAACAGATTTAGTCAATACATTTGTACAAACTGTCAGATATGAGACAATGTCAAGATTTTTAAAGAAAGCCAAGGTTCCTTCTTAGTCCCCTTACTCTGATAATTAAAGCTTTGGGAAAAAAGTAAAAATATGTGTATCACAAGACTTAGAAACATTAATGTTGTAAGGCACCTTATATGAAAATTATATCTGGCAGACATTAGTATAGGTGCTTCTGGGAAAAGGAGTGGTGTTTATGTGTCTCATATAGCTCTATTTTCTATTTTCAAGATACATAACTATAGATACAGAGATAGATTAGATAGATAGATCTAGTTCCTGTTAGACTCAGGTTAAATTGCATCTTTATTTATTGCAATCCATTTATGCTTGATCTATTTAGTAGATCCTCTAAAGAACATTAAAAATTTTCCAACAATAATAGATTTTAATAGATTTCCATAGTGTTTAAAAATATAATTTATAATCAATATTTCATATTATTGAAACAACAACAGTAAAAAATTAAGCAAGACCACAAAGTCATAGATGTTTAAAAAAACATTTTTTGTATGTGAGCTCTTTCACAGAAAAGTATTTCTGTAGCAAAATCCTATTTTCCATTTTATAAAGGATTTACAATCTGATGATAAAATGGCATTAAATACAGAAAGCTGTTGTTTATAAATCAATTAATTATTTATAAATTCTTTGAAATATATATACTTGACCCTGAATATTCACCTAGTTGCAACTTCTTTTATGTTCATATATCCTTGCATTCCAGCATCTTTAAAAGTTTGGTTTATGCAACAGCAGACCAAGAAAGAAAACTACCCATAGAATCATTCATCAGAATTTAAAGTAGATTGGATGGAGTAGTTACCAGTAATTAATTGCATAAATGTCATTCTCAAGACCAGAGATAATCATAGCTCACATGCTGCAAATTCCACATGGATGATCCTTTTGTCTTACAGAGGAAAAACAACATAAAGCATCAATGTACTCTTCAGCACCAAGGAAAATGACATTACTTGCTTTTCTGTATAGAGATAATGCTGAGGACACCACAGAGGACAGTGGTGAAGTGTGTGCTCTGCTTCTACCTCACTCAAGGCCTCATGTAGTTCATCAGCTTGACTGGACCCCAATGGCAGCACACAGCTCAGTTTGAGTGTGCTTCTCTGATTTTGCTGCAGCTGCAGCCCTGAATCTTGCCCAGGCTCTGACATCAAAAGCTAACTTGCACATGTGCCTACGCAAACTGCAGACCCCATTCTAATTGCAACATAAACCTACCCTGGAACTGACCTAGAAGGCCAGACACTGACTCGAGGTCTAAGGAGACCTGGTTTTCATCACTAAGGAAAATGCATCTTTAAATGATGGGAAGATTTTTACTAATCAGCTATTAGCTCTCAACTAATGTGTTTTTTGGAGAGCTGTCTGACTGTACCATTGCCTCGTCTCTTTTCATTGTTCATCTGCCAGACCCACCTGAAGGGAGATGTCTCCAAAGCAGGTTGTTTTATGCCAGGGAGACTTTCTGGACTGTTGAAACCAGGGAAGCAATTTGGCACTCAGTTTATACTATTTACAAAGAAAAATGTAAGGCAGTGGGGAGGGAGGGGACTAGGATGTGTCTGAAGAAAGCTAAGAATTGCTAATGATGGCTTGGCAGGGCCGTTAATAGCTTTTCTTCTTATTCTGATATTCCATATTGATAGCCCAGTGGCTGGTTAATTGAGGGTTTTTTTAAAGAAATTTGCACAGGTTTTTTTTTTTCATGATTTGCCATGATTTTGGCTATTTTTATTACCCCATCACCATCAGGTTCTGAGTACTTACTGTCAGTGACACACATGTGGTTAACACATGAGTATCTATGAACAGGTCTCTTTAACCGTACTCACAGGATAATTCTTAAAACTGTCTGTCTAAAGCTGTCTCATTTTTACTAGGAAAGGAGGGGTAGTTTGAAGAAGGACACTTGTAAATTGAATATACTGAAGTATGTGATCCAGATTGATTGTAATCAAGCATGTTTCCTTCAGACCAGAGCTTAGGGTGATCCTTTGGTGGGAAGCCATAATTTACACTAAATGATGTTCCTATGACTGAAAAGAGAGGGATTCTCTAACCGTCATCCTCAAAACCAAACCTTTCAAAAGTGTATTTTTTATGCCCCTTTCCTGTCTCTTCTGCAACACAAGGGATGTGTTTAAACTGAAGGCTGATGCAGGCCTACATCCTGGTTTCCCTGCACTCTAGTTTGATGGATGTACTGGAAGATTTAAAGGCTCATTGCTCACCTCTGCAAAGGTTTTTCCTCCAAAATGTGAGGATAGAACACGGCCACTTCTGACATTAATGTGCATCCCAGAGGTACTGGGGTGCATGAATACAGGGCACACTGCCCACCTTGCTTAGCCTTCAGCATGAAGCATCACCCAGGTGGCCCAGAGAGACAGGACATCACTCTAAGGGACTGAATCAGCCATAGAAAGGCCCCGAAAATGGGAGACAGGAACAGCGGCTGTGCCACATTCTGCTACTGCCAATTTCAGACAAATGCTATCATTAGAAACAACAGTCTAGAGGGCTCACTGCCCACAGCCACGTTTTGTTACCATTTTCCAGACCCCTGCAAGCCAGGACAAGGGCAGTTTGGGCCCATGCAACTGCTCATTTAGGCATTATGAGAAAGGAAGGCCACGAGTCAAAGCCGATCAGTTTCAAAGTATAGGAGTGGACTGGAAAGAGTTATGACATCTTTAGGTGAGGTAAGACTCACTGTAAACCAACAAGTTTTTAGAGAAGACTTCCCTCAGTAATCCCTTTATGTCTTCTCTGTTCTGATTGTTATAATCCATTTACCTCTTAGCACTAACACCTAAATATAGTGTATCTTGAAGAGTGGCACAGGGCAAACATAGAGCAACGAGTACCAATATCAGAATTTGTCATTCAATTCAAAGAATATTTAATTTCTGCAAAGGTCAAGTCTTGACTCACCTAATGTTACAGTTGATGCTTCAGACTTTTTACTGTTTATTTTAACATCTTCATGATCCTACTAATTTTAAGTAAAGCTAGGATTTAGACCTGCATTCTCCCTCTCTTTCTCTTTGTGATTGAGGCTTTTACATTGAGCAGCTCCCCGACACCATGTAGTTGTGGACCTAGCCCTTGTTATTTGTACCAGCTAAACAAAACTAGTTCAAAACTCTGCCCACAGGAAAGCCAGAAAGCAGGTAGTTATTGAAACCTCCCTGCACAGTTTTCCTGTACAAGCAGCAAATAGATAAGCCCTTCACAAGGTTGGGCAGCGTTTCCCAGACAATTCAATTGCACAGATAAGAAATTGTCAGTACCCAGCCAACATATCTCTCAACATCCCTAATTTGCTGAGGATAGAAATGAGACTCCATTTGCCTAATGCATTCTGGAGTTCTACAGAGATAATTCTGCATCTAAACTGTCAGAGGAAGGTTGGAGCAACAGACCATCTTCTTCCCATGCAGACAGCTGTAATGAAGACTTGTCCTTATCCACTATTTTTTGAATGAGACTTAAGCGATAGTAATCCTGTTGTAACAACACAAAACCAAAACTAAATTCATCCATTTTATTGAGCACCATAGATTGACTACAACAATAAAGTGGTAATACCTGTCCTCCAATGATTTTATCTTTACTGTTCACCACTTAATTGTCCCTCTGGAACTAGGATATACAAATGTATTATTAAAATGAGACATCTGGCAGTGGCCATAAATGCCTCTATGTCAGGAATTTACTATCTATTACTTGTAACAGTAAATCTGTTGTGCACATCTGCAGCAGCAGAGAAAATCACATCTGACAGCAATGATACTAAACATTCACAGGAGCTTTGGAAACGCACAAGACTGAATGAATCCAGGCTTTTACAGTCCTTTACGATCTTCACTGAACCTGATCAAGCTGAAGAAACCCATTTTATGGCACTTTTCTCAATTTCAAGTCAGCCATCATTTCTTGAAGCAGAACACCAAGAAATCTTTCAAATAAATATGCCTATAATGAGCTCTTTTTCATGGCACATTTTATGAACTGGAAAATGTGTAAATGTTTGTGGGCTTTTTGGATTGGAGCTTAGCTGCTTTGTCTACCAGAAATAATCTTAGATGCTCACATGAATAAACATACCCAAAAAACTCCTAAACAATCTATATGCCCAAGATACTACCTCAAAACTCAATTCCTTTAAAAGACATTTGAGAGATGAGGGTTTCATTAAAAAATGTCCAGTAGATTTCTTGGAGTTATGGAAATGTTAACATTTTGTTATATATATTGTTTCATCTTACCCTAGGTTTAAGAAAGAGAAAAAAAAATTGCCTTGGAGCAAAATTTCATATTTAAAATCTCATTCCAGAAATAAATTAATATACGTTTTATTTGATGGGTACACAGTTTTGTTTGGTATAGTCCATGTTCCTGAAAGTCTGGTAAAATTGAAGAGCTAGAACTTAAAATTAGAAATTCTAATCCTCGTCTAGCCTCCCTATATATCAAAATAATTCTGTATAAGGATCAAAGTTATAACATGGAAAAACAAATTTACTTTTTCATTTTAAACATGCAAGGTCAGACAAGCTTTTTTTCAGACTCAGTGAGGGAGTAAAAGAGATACACTAGTATGAATACTTGCAGGACATCACAATTAATCGATTTAGTCTTAACTTCATACATGTTTCATATTATCTGACATATGTAGGATGTCATAGAAGAAGGGCCTTTTAATTCATAGAATTAAAGAAAATGACCTCCTGAACAAGAGCATAGGCTTGCCCTGTATTTTGCAGTGTTTTGTTGTTCTCTTTTCTTTTCTTTTCTTTTCTTCAGACATAGCCACAGTTTATCACAGTTATGCAATAAGTAGCTGTTTGGTGATCTTCTCATCTGATAATTGCTTTTCATATCTCTATCTTCATGTGTCTTCATATATTTAAAATGATGCTGTCTGATGTGCAAGCCAGAACATTGGTTTTGTCTACCAGGACTGATATCCAAGTTTTTTCTACACTTCTAGAGCAAGGATATATTCTGTCATATATTCTGCTGCTTCTCAAAATCAGCAATAAGTACGTCTTAATATAGGCTCAGAAAATACTTTTTTATTTCTATAAGCCTTTTTTGGCTGGAAGTTGTTTTTATTTTTCATGACATTGAAGAACCAACTCTGATATCAATAAATGTTTTATTGTCTTAATGTAGCACCCAGGGGAAATAACACTGTATCTCCAAATTCTCTATTTGTTCTTTCAGCAGACCAGTAATTCCCTATTTGGGTGACACATATGACAAGTAAATCATTAAACACCCCTATATATTCTAGATATGGTTTTGCAAGTCACAGGGGGAATACTGCAATTCTTTCCCAAGAAGAGACCAGAGGGCTGTATCTATGCAACAACAGATAATTCATACCAAAACATGAAAATATCTGATCAAGAGTGGGGAAGAAAAGCCCTGTGAAGCTGCACAAATGAGCAAAAGAGAGAGAGTTATACACTGAGGCAAGCACATGCACGTCCTCCTGGCATGAAAGCGTGCTAGCTGACTGCTCTGTTCCAGCCATGTGCCAGCCACAGAACAAGCATTGCTCATTTCAATTGCCAGGAGCCACTTCTCAACTGGCAAACATCTGAACTATGGAAGATTTTTAGGAATATCAGTTTCAACACGTAATATTTTACCAGAAATGTAAAATAAATAATAATAATAATAATAATAAAGGTTAGTTAGATAAAATGGAAACAGCATGAACTTATGTAGTTATTGCAGGATACAATTCTTGTTAGCAAAATGCCTTTCTTATAATTAAGTGCTATTTCCCAGTGGCCTGAACAGTGGTAATAAGCAGCATAGTAAGCTGGCATTTGCACTTACTCTCTCACATGCATGTTCTTTTACCAAGAGATATCATGTGAGAATCCAGGATTAATATCAAATATCCCTACATTGTTGTACTTTTGAACAAAGTGTGTGCGAACTCTTTTAATAAAGAGGATTAAAATTATTCCTGCTATGATTTATTTCTGCTTTACTCAGGATACCAGCACCATCCCCTGTCCCTTGGATCCAGAAAAATCATCTCCCATAGTAAAGCATGCAGCCTTCTGCCTTGAGGAAAGAAGACATCAGGAAGAGCAAGATTACAAACTAGCATAAGGATGGGAAAGGAAAATTTAAGAAGAATGTAGTCCATCAAACTGAAAGCTGGCGTGTGCCGAAGAGTTAATATTTCCACTTGTGCCGTGGGATTTTGAACAACAGTCATCGGTCACTGCATTTCTCTTGTATCCCAGCAGAAGGTTAGTCCTTTAAACAGAACTGTGTACCTGGATAGTGGGACATGAGTTCAATATTGACAGAGGGAAGCTTGCCACCTACTGAATCACCACCTGAGTCACCCTGCAGCTAAACCACAGATTACAGAACTGGAAGTGTGTGCTGCTGTGCTGGAAACCATTGGTGACGATGCTACACCAAGGTCTAAGGCAGGGAAACTTCACAGGTTTCAGGTTTTCTGTCTTGTGGTTCCTTGGCGCAGGAAACACGAAGTGTACACAACAGGCTATAAAATCCATTTTTAGTATAAACCACAGAGCTTGACGTGCATGAGGCTTGAGAAAATAGTTTCCATTTTCTGTAATAGTGATAGTGTATACAACTTCTACCTGTAAATGTAAAATACAAGCTTGAATTATCTAAACATCCTCCCTTAAGCCACTCACAGCTGCAAAACCCCTGAAGCAGCCGAAGGAAGAAACACAGCAATGGTTAGCGCTACATTTGAACCACTGGAAAAATAAAGACTGATCCTTATTAAAAACTTAAAACTATTTGAGAGGTTTTTTCCAGACCATTGAAAATGTTAAGGTGGTGGTGGTGAGTCTTGAGCTCATGTCAATTTGCTTTCTGCTGCCGCTGCTTTCAATACTGTTGTATGAATTTGACCATTGGAACTTAAAGATTTGCTGCAAATGTTTGCAGAATGAGCTGTAGTTAACCTGGTACAGCAGCTATGCCAGTGGAAGCACAGAGTAATAGGTAGGATAAACTGCATCCAGGGTTTACTTTTCCTTTACATATGTAAAATAGAAGCACGATATGGTTAAGTAAGGATCCTAATTTCAATGCTCCACGTTTCAATGTTCCTTTACTTACTCATCCCTTCGTCATCAGTGGACACGGAGTTTCCTCTGTCCCACTGTTCAGTGATAAAGGCACTCACCGTGCTGTAGGATCCCCCACACACCTCCCCTCTGAGCTCTGCAGCTCTCTGTGTGACAGGGAGCTGGTGAAAAGCACATTCTGCCCGGGGCAGGGCCGCGGCAGAGCGGGTGCCCCATTTTGGCTACAGGCTTGGTCCTTAGCACTCCAGCGGCGCTTAGGGAGCTGAGCTTGTTTGGGCTGAAGGCTGCAGCCACGGTTATTCGGGGTACAGCGATACCAAGGGGTGGGAGCTAAGTGTCCAGCATGTCTGCAGAGGGAACATGCTGCAAGCAAGGGGACAAGGACAGCATGTCCCTTAGAGAAGGGTGGCAGGTTCCAGCCACCCCAGGCCAGAGATGGTTGAGGGAACCGGCCCCAGGCCAGGCTTTTGTGAACTCGTTAGACAGGCTTTTATTTGCATGAAAATAGACTTCAGGAAGCCATTAAAATGTAACAAAAAAGTATTTAATGCCCCAGTGCCTACCGAGCTTATATCAACCTCCTTATTAGACCTTTCTTTTCTTTTTTCTTCTCCTCCCCTCCCTTGGCATTGCTCTGCTGCACAAACAGCCCATATGGAAAACAGCGCAGCCTGGAAACACCTAGCTCTCCCTGTCCTCTTTTGCTTTTGGCTTTTGCAGCTGCTGTTTTCTCAGTGTTGTCTTGGGGCAGTTTCCTGTTGCCATAGCTGATAGCCTGCCAGCGCCTGCCTGGGCCTTTCAAGTGTCAACACTGCGCAGTTCGCGGCGATGGCCAAACGCTTGTTAATGAGATATAGCAGCTGGGTAGGGGTGAACCACTGAGATGTATAAAGGCACGCCGCTGGTGCAGGAAGCGATGCCTTTTGAATCTTTTCAGCGCTCTGAAAGCATTCAAATCAAAGAGGGTATGTTGTATTCATTAATAAACCAAAGTTCCCATGCAACTGTGTTAAAGCCAGGAGTTTAACTTTGCTATGGGCAGGTGATTTTTTTCAACAATGTTTTACACCGGAAGACAAAGGGCAAGAAAACAAGAGTTTATGTACTGCCAAAGGCATTACTTCCCTATCTTACAGCCAGACAGAATTGTTAAACTGAGCTAGGTATTTGCCATTTCCTGACAATAAAAGCTTCTTTTTTTCCTTTATTTTTTATGCTTCGAAGCTTGCAGCAGCCTGCTTGATCTCCATCTCTCACACGTTTTTAGAACTATTTCTTAATTTTTTGAAAACCATGATTAAAAGCTAGAATAAAAAAAAAAATAGAAAAAAACCCCCACAACTTGTTTAAAAAAAGCCAAAGAACCTATAGACAGGATTAATGACCAAAGCTGCTTTCATTCAACTGAAGAAGTCCATGTGATCTGCAGTCTGCATCTGTTTTGCTACAGCAGAACATAGGAGCGCTCAACAGCTGGGCAAAACAGGCAGAAAGCAAAAAACAAAAGAAACTAGCATACAGTGCAAAGTTTTAAAGACAATGAGAGCCGAAGAGCACCTTAAAGGTTTTCGTAGCATTTATTTTTAATTGGGTTGAGATTTTTT
>WEKY01031016.1:26114-55409 GCA_013390045.1 Picathartes gymnocephalus
CCCTTTTTTTTTCTTTCTTTTTTTTCTTTTTTTTTTTTTCAGGCAGGGGCAGCTGGGGAAAAGATTGAATGCTAGGAAAACATGTTTAAAACTGAAACAACCACAGTAGTAATAGTGACAAAATTGCTTTGGAAAAGTTAAACAAAAGAAGTGTTAGGAACAGGAAAGGGCCATATGGCTCAACAGGCCTGCCATTTTCTGGTTTATCTTAATTGTTTCCCTCACTTCTCCTCAAATGAATACAAGTGTCTCAGACTCATTTATATGCTTTCATTTCCCTTTCACAGTAACTTGTTCCAAGGTAATTTAAGCCAAGCTGCTTAAGTGATATTTAGCTATGTGACTGTTTAGAGAACAGCAGTTTAGCTATATTCATCAGCCCACTGCAGTTACTGTACTTGTTTTTGGAATTCAGTTACACCAATCAACTACCTACTAAATGGCCCTCTTTTGAGTAAACTAAGTCGGGCAGACCCTGACCCAGAAGCTTCTGTTGGGGTCAAGAAGAGTCATGCTATTTACCTTCACAGAACTTAACTTTGGTTCAGGCATATTCTTTCACTCAGAAATTTAATTCCAGTGAAATATATAGGGTTTGGATGAGTTTTGTTTTCTTCATAAAAATGTAGGCATTTAATTTATATCTTTCTGTAAAAAGTTTCATTTTAAGGTACTCATCTATCACATTCTTCTAACTGAAATGACAGACGAAACCTGAATTCCCTGTAAAACTTACCAAAAAGATTTTCCACCAGACTCTGTCTCTGTTGGGGGAGAGAAAGAGTACTGAGGCTTAGGTTATTTTTATATGTGAAAAATGGTTCCAAGTCAAAGATTTCAAATCAGGCCAGCCCTATGCAGACATGGTGACCATTTTGGCCCAGATTTTATCTGTTGTGATTCCTGTGCTGCCTACTTGTCATGCAGACTTGCGTGACTGCTGAAGGTGTGGACAGGCATTGCAGGAAGGTGCATTTAGATGTCTGGGGATGGCCATGATGTAAAAAAGAACCCTAAGTCAGGCAGGAAAGAAAGTCAAAACAAAACACTTCCTATTAATAATAACATCAAGTGTAACCATGGCAAGCTGTTAAGCCTTTAAATAAACATACCATGGCAAGCTGAAGCATAAGTTTCAACCAGCTTGTTAGAACACAGTCCTCTACCATGACAGAAGTTAAGATGTTCTGCCTGCACGAAGCCTGTGCCAGGGCATAATCCACATTTTGGCTACTCCGGCTACTCAGGGTAATCAGCAGATTAGTGGAGAAGCACTGTTAATGGAGAAAGACAGTGCTTTTCTCATCTTCAGGATCTTTTCAGCCTCAGAAAATGCTGACTTGTAGAATCTGCTCAGAAAACTCTTGTTCAGGCACAAGCCAGTAAATTTGCTCATTCTTACAAAAGATAATGAATGATTAATAAATGAGTCAATTCACTGAATGTCTGGCTTGTGCTTCTCCCCATATGGCTTCAAGAAGATAATTGCAGCAGTGAGGACACAGAAAGGAGGGACAGACATCTGTTGAGCAGTAGTGGAGATCATGTTTTAAAAATAATTTCTGTAGGTTCACTCACTTAAGAAAGAAAAGAGTGAGGGGAGAAGGATTTTCATATCAGCAGCTTTACTGCCTGCTTAAAACAAGGCAGGAATATAAATATATGCTTTCTTCTTCCACCACAGTAACCCCACCGGTGAGATTTCTAGTTTGCCCAGACCAGAACTCCTGCTTTCAGCAGAATATTTAAGTGAAAGGAGGTGAAATAGAAACCAAAATATTCCTAGACCTGTCAACTGTTTTTTTACATTTATCTGTCTGTTTTTTAAACGTTCACAAAATTATCAAACCTGTAACTCAGTATCCCTGAAAAGCAGGGAAAAGGTTAACAGAGATAGTTGCTGATACTCTCATAGACAATGAGTCTGTCTATTGCAAAGGTAGGGAGAGTGTAAACTCTTTTCAGAGACAATCCCATTATATAGGAGAATGCATTTTTAATGTCCTCTGGAAAAAAACGTAATGAAACATGGCTACTGTCCTTTGGAATCACTTGCATTTGCTACGCAAATATCACAGTAAGGGATGGAAGGTGAGGGCAAGCAGCTTTTCTAGATCCCCAAAACACTGTCTAATTTTATCATAGCACACCACTGTGCTTTCTGATAAAACTCAGGATACATCTGGTCCTAAGCCTAAGCTTAGTTCCTAAGCTTAGCTTTTTCATAAAATCTCCAAATCATAGCTTTTTCCATATTAAATGCAATCTGCATTTGCACTTCTGAATATACATGGCTTATACTACAGTACCAGCATGAGATTTGTGCTCCAAATGCATTGTCATTTCCTTTGGATGAGTGAGATTTTCTAAATTGCAGGCAGAGACTGTGACTGGTTCCTTCCTTGCTTATGTTAACTTGGATCCTGTTCTCAGCTTACCCTTTCTAAACTTAACTTTCAAAGTTGCTTCTGATATCTCCTCCTCATCTCTTTGGTTTATTGGATATTTCCCCTGACTTTAGATACATAATAAGACCACTGTTAAATGCCAGCTCCTGAGCATGAGGAAGCACATCTCTTCCCCAGATTTGTCCTTGGCACCTTAATGAAAAAGCCACACCTTAATGAAAGAGCTGCACACACACATTCACTGTCTTTCTCCTTTCATTCCAAGCACTGGAGCTGTATATGTGCATGTTTGCAATGTCCCTGTTTCAGAGGAAGACAGACCAAGCCCATAGGGATCTCAAACTCTCCTGTATTCCTAAAATAAACTCCTCTGTATCCCTGCAGTTTCCTTCAGCTTGCTTTCCTGCAAGCCTTCAGCCCTAATCATTCCCCCAAGGAACTGAAGACTCCGAATGCCTGCTTCCAAGACAGGCATTTGGGGCACTTCCTCAGGGGAACAGTACAACTTGTTTTACACCCCCCTTCTCAGAGAGAGCCTGCAATAAGCTATGTGGATTATGGGGAGGAATGCTGGAGGGGATCCCAACATTATGTTAGATCTGCCAACCTGACAGGTTCAACAGAAACCTCTGAAATTTCCTATCCCTACGCAGTGACCCGTGGCTAATCTGCATGACAATGTATTGTGTAATTGCAGGAAGCCAGTGCAATATCATTCAGGAACAGGAAGCTTGGGAACTGTTTACAGCCACCACCACCACCACTACCAGTGACAAAACCTGTCATTACCTTGTGCACTGTTTCTTCGGAAACATGGATGCAATTGCAAAGTCTTATCACTCAGCTTTATAGGGAAGATCTGCTGAAGTAAAAGAATAACATGGGAAGAGCGAAAAAAGAGACTGGGCTTGGTTGATTGCTGTCATGATTACATTACACAGGTTGAAAGACATTTTCAGCAATTGCTTATTGTGCATGAGAAGACAGAATTGTTTGCCATCAGTTAGGCTTCAGTTAAGTTTACTATTCCTTATCTCTTGTTTAAGGTAGTACTTCAAAGGAGTACTTGCTTCTTGCCCTTTGACTCAAGTGGGCACAGCAGTGGGATGCCATGTGGGAGCTGCAGATCTGAGAGCCTTCATGTGCTCCCAACTCTCAGGCTAACAAGAGGTAGGCAGTTCTGCCAATGTTTCTCTGCTAATTTAGATTAAATCATGGATTCATGTGTAGAACTTTCAAGGAGTAAAATTGTACCCACATGCTGACTATGGCTAGCAAGCAAAGAAGTACATCACAGGCCCCCATTAGCTGAGTTTCGGACGGATTTGTAGCCAAACAGGGCTTTTAGGATTCATGCTCATATTCCAGGGATATGAAAACAAAGAAAAACCTGTGTGGAAAGGAAACCTATGAGCTCCCAGGGCTTAAAATCAAACACAGCCTGATAGGTAAGCTGGTTCACTAAGTAGAAGAAGCTGACTGTAGCCTAAGTATATGGAAGCTGTTATGCTCTCAGAAATTTCCAAAATCAGGCTGGTTCTTGCCATGAACTAACTCTACTTTAAAAAATTCTGAATTATTTGTTTAATGAATATCTCAAGCAGGCAACCATCAGGTCACCAGGGGGTGATGTATTGACCAAAGGTATATCTACAGTAGCACCTTCAGGTACAGAAATGAGACTGTCCACAGTAGAAAGCATTGTCACCTAAGAGACGAGACAGTGGTGGCTATGCTGATACCATCTTCTCTTAGGGGAGTAAGTGGTTTGCTGGACCTAAAGAGGCTGAGGAATTTTCAGAAATTGAAAAGATACTAATAACTATTGCTAGAAGTGACAGAGTCACAGATTCTTTGGTTCAGTAACCAAGCTCTTCCCTATCATTCCAAATGGCCTGGAAATAGATTTGATAAATTTGGTATGAATGCACAAAGCCCTCCTATATCTCAAATACCTCTCCCCCACCACCATATGTGGTGGTGAGGGGGAGGTATTAGTTCAAATGTTTTCTAAGCTGTACAGTTCTTCTGACATTAGGTTTTGACATCAGTATAATTTTAGCCACAGAAAGATAGAAGGTTTTTATTTAATGTAATGCTGAAATTATTATTTGTATTATAGTAGTAATACCCAGGTTGTGAGGTAGTATGTTGTGTTCTGATCTAGAGTCATACATTAAGAGACCATTTGTGCCACAATGAAGAATACAACAAATCCAAGATATTCAGAGCAGAACATAAGTAACAAAGAATCTGACCAACAAGTGGTCAGAGACAGGAACAAATAATATAGGAGGGTCTCATCTGTCCAAATTTCAAAAGATACACCCTGTAACCTTTTTTGATGGACTATTTCTGGACTCATTTTTGTAACCAAAATTTTTTTTTAAAAGCTTAAAAGTAGCTCCCAAGAACAGAAGAAGTAGCTCCAGTGAAGCTCTTTGGTACTGGTACCACTCTAGCACGTATGTTTCTACACAGTGTGGTTACTCACACCCATGTTCAGGAACCTGGAAAAGCTTGCTCAGCTTGGGCTACCTCCTTTTCATTTCAGTGACACTGCTTTGGATGTCCAGACTGCCCTTGACAATTGTACACTTGCAATACATAATGGAAACATCTTGTGTGGGTGACCTTTATGTGTTGAAATGACCAGGATATGGTTGGTTTCAAGGAACCCTGTACACTGCCATTAGTTCCTACTGCAATCTTAAGGACTCTTGTGGAGGAGGGTACTACTTGTTCTAAGAAAAGGTATCTGCTCTGACCCTAAACAGGTAACTGCTCAAAAAGCAAGAGAGCTCTTCTATTTAATCAAACACTTTTCTAGAGAAAAGGAGAAACTGAAGGAGCAGAAGAGAAGAAGGGGAGGGAGAATATGCCTAAGAACCTGTTCTAGTGGTTTCAGTCCTTGGTTTAAGTCAACGTCTCCCATCTCCTTGCAAATACTATTGGTATCCAGCCACTGAATTTTAAGCAGACATCTCTCAGGTGCCTGTACAATTCACTGTGTTGTGGAGGTTTTTCTGGTTACAAAGGGTACAAAGAATGAGAAGGAGAAACTATGTTTCAAAAGATTACAAGTTGTAATCACCAGCACTTTCTAGTGTTCAAGATTACACTTTTATTAAATGAGAGTTTCACTTTCAAGTACATGAGAGTATTTGAAAAATTTCAAGGGCACTTCTTTTAGCTTCTAACAACTAGACGTTGCTGCCACCACTGGACTGTTATTTAGAAGGAACATGAACCAGAGATATTCTGACTTCAGCAGTTTGCTTTACTGACAGGCACATAGTTAAGTGTGCATTAAATAATTGAATGCTTATTTTTCATCATTACCATGATTAATTGAGGAAATTAAGGAAAACTCAAGAAATGCTAGCCAAAATTTTCCAGTCATCCTTTTAGCTGCAGTAGAGCTAACAGAAGTACATTATAGTGAAGTCAATGAGAAATATTTTCTCTGTTTCTTTTTTTGAGACAATTTTTAATAAAAATTGTCATTATTTTTATCTTCTTGCTTGTAAATAGAGTAGAAGAAAAATTCCTTACCTGAAATGTTTTGGCATTTAAAAAGACATTTAAAAAAAAGTTAGAATCATAGAATCATTTAGGTCATAAAAGACCTCCAAGATTGTCTAGTCCAATCATTAACCTAGAATTCTCATGTTCACCAGTAAGCCAGGTCCCTAATTGCCACATCCACACACCTTTTAAATATCTCCAGGGTTGTTGGCTACTGTTCCAATGCTTGACAACCCTTTCAGTAATAAATTTTTCCTTGTACACAATCTGAAACTCCCCTGGTCCAACTTGAGGCCACTTCCTCTCATTCAGTCATTTGTTCCCTGGGAGAAGAGACAGACCCCCACTTTGCGACAACCTCCTTTCAGGGACTTGTAGAGTGATAAAGTCTCCCCTGAGCCTCCTTTTCTCCAGGCTGAACAACCCCAGCTCCCTCAGCTGACCCTCATAAGACTTGTGTTCCAGACCTTTCCCTTCTCTGGACCTGCTCAAGCACTTCAGTGCCTTATTTTTAGTGAGGGGTCCCAAACGGAACACAGGATTCAAGGTGTGACCACATCAATGCCAAGTACAGGGGAAACTCACTGCCCTGACCCTGCTGGCCACAGTCTTGCTGATAAGGTCAGGGTGCTACTGGCCTTCTCGGCCACCTGGGCACACACACTGGCTCATGTTCAGCTGCTGTCAACCAGCACCCCCTGGTCATTTTCTACTGAGCCACTTTCCAGTCACTCATGTCTCAGCCCGTAGTGATGCAGGGAGTTGTTGTAACCAAAGTGCAGCACAAGGCACTTTGCTTTTTTGAGCCTCATACAGTTGGCCTCAGCACATCAATTCAGTCTGTCCAGATTCTTCTGCAGAACCTTCCTACCCTCCACAGATCAACACTCCCACACAACTTGGTGCCGTTTATGAATTGACTTATCCCCTCATCCAGAACTGGTCCTAGTCCTGATTCTTAGGGAACCCCACTAGTGACCAGGTTCCAGCTGGATGTAACCCCATTCATCATCATCCTCTGGTGACATCCAGCCAATTTAACCCAGTGAAGAGAGTTCTAGCCATGAGGAGCCAGTTTCTGCAGGAAAATTCTGTGGAGAAATGAGTCAAGGGCTTTACTAAAGGCCAGGTAGACAACATCCATATCCTTTCCCTCCTCCATTAAGCAGGTCACCTTGAAATAGAAGGGGATCAGGTTGTTCAAGAAGAACGTACTTTCATAAACTCATATTGGCAGCCCTGGTCACCTGGTTGTCCAGCCTGTGCCCGTGATGACACTTGTTATAAATGAACTCTGCAAATTCATGCTAAAATATGAATTGAATTAAAGTTATTAGAATTAAAAGCTGCATCCCCCCTTAAAACCAGAAGTTTCAAAATTCCTGAAACCAGGGAGGGGTTTTCACAACACCAGAGCAGTCATTCAGTCAATAGGTGAGAATTCCATCCCAGGTGGAGTCAGATTTGTATCACAGGAACATTCACACCACGACCAAATGATGATTGCCTGATATTTACATCTTGGCCATCAAGGAATTATGTTTCTGAGAATCCTATTGGGAAGACTGAGGAGCCAGATGTACCAATGTTGTCATCTGGAGATGGACAATTCATCGCAAGATGGACCATTCATCACACCCAGAAACCTTTTTTGTCCAGCCCTATACAGTGAAAGAAGAACCGCATGAATATGATTCAGGGCTGAGAAGAATGGACTGGATGTGGTCATCCCCCAAAAACTGTCTAAAAATCACCCTGACTGAGACAGTCGGGGTGAACCGGGGGAGATCTGATGCGCCAGAGGTCAGATCTGTACGCGTTCACCCAGTGCCGACCCCGGGCTCGGTGCTGCTCCTCAGTATCGTGGCTCATTGTGACCGATCTTTCGGACGCATAATAAATTTTATTCCTTTATAAATTTGACTGGGCTATCTTGTTTATCACAACACTCAAGGTGATCGATCTATTCCATGACCTTCCCCAGCACCGAGGTCAGGCCCTCAGGCCTATAGTTCCTTGAATCTTCCTTCCTTCCAGTATTTCTGGTAATTGGCTGAAACAGTCACTGACTTCCAGTCAAGTGGAACCTCCCTGGTTAGGCAGAACAGCTGGTAAATAATGGAAATTGACTTAGTGAGCACTTCTGCCAACTCCTGCGGTACTCTTTGGTGGATCCCACCCAGCCCCATAGACTTGTGTGTGTTTAAGTGGTCTAGCAGGTCGCTGACCATTTCCCCTTGGATTTATGGGAGCTTCATTCTGTTTCCTGTCCTTGTCTTCCAGTGCAGGGTGTTAACCGCAATGTGTGGTGGGTTTACAAGACTGCTTCAGTTGAAGCAGTCCAGACGGCTCTGCTAGTTAATAAAACTCAACCCACGTGTAAACTCCTGCTCACCTGAATTTTTGAGTCATCTGGCACCACATAGCCATACTATCTTAGACATAATGGTTCCAATATATCACAGGAAAATGGCACTTTTTAATAGGTGGTACAGCAACACCAGATCATAATGATTTTTCAGAAATATTTCTAAATATTTTCTTACCTATTCCATAGAGAAATGTCCTATCTTTATTATTACTATGACAACTACTTAAAAATAGTTGGGGAAAAAAAAACCCTATCTGGCTTCTATGTCAAGCAGTTCAAATCAAATCTGTGACCAGGCTTTCATTTTGGGGTCAGATTCTGTGTGCAGGTGGTTCTCATTGAATTCAACATGATCCCAAAGAATGCAGAAGAGGACTGAATTTGGCCTCTATCAGCTAGCCTAAATATATGGTGCGGTTCTGCCTTTACACTGTATTGGAAAGATACTGTACCCCTTTATTTTATGAGCCTGCTTATTATCAGTCTCTGGGAAAGAAAAGACGGTTAAATTTAGATTTCCACAGAATGTTTTGATTTAAGCAAAGGAATTCAGTGACCACCAGCTTGGAACATCGTTCTGGTGTCAGAAGTAAGCAGTAAGAAGATTTGAAAAAGCTGTGCATGTACGCTTGATTGATTGAAGGGGAGAACAAAGAGAATGTCAAACCTCCAGGTTTAGATGAGGATCAGGTCGTTTTAAGCTGAAAAGAAGCAGGGACCTTTGTTTTGTTTTAAGCAAAATTCTGGGAACCACCATGGTTCCAGGCATCCTGCGTTGCTCTAAAATGCAGGAGGAAAACACACCTAGAAAAAGACCCTATACAATTTTTCTCACTCATTCGTTCTGATGGGATGTGAAATCTCCCACATTTCCCATCTTTGAACAAACTGCCTCAAAACGATTATTCTTATTTAGCATTAGGTAAATATCAGCTGAGCGATACAGTAACACTGGGCCTAAATGCTTTTATAGGGTTGGACATTGCAGTGCTTCGACAGGAAGATCCATATTCTCGAAAGCAATTTTTAATTATTTAAATCCTACATGAAATTAATAAGTAATCCTCCAGGAAATAAATAAATAAATAATAGACAAACAGATAAACAAAAGCATATGTGAAAGGAGTACAGTAAAAGAGTCAGAATGATTGGCAGTGCCATCAGCAAACTCTAGATCTGGGAGAATTAGTGCCAGCAGCCAGAGATTCCTCTCTTATTCCTGTCCGAACACTGGGCAGCTCATGTTGCTGCCTGGTTGAATTTCTTCCTTCACACTTCTGCCCTGTAGGGTTAGAAGATTCCGGCTTGCTCACACCTCCTACTGCAGGGACTTATGCAGATGAATAATTAATATTCTGCTATGTTTGGCCCTCTGATCATTTTACTAACATGGAATTAACCTGCCAAGTTTACCTCAGAAAATGCACCAAACAAGGGGCCCAGGCATTCAGGAGAACAGATTGCTCTTCTACAGCCAGGAGTGCTGTACCATAAGGTGGTCTAGTGAATTATTTTCAATAAATAATATATTTTGGGGGTGGAAAAAAAGAACTATTTCAACTGAAAGTGATTCTTCGATGTGAATCAGATTTGGCTACTTTGGATTGGCACAAAAAAAAAAAAAAAGAAAAAAAGATAACATTCAAATCTTCTCTTTGCCTCATTCAGTGTGTGAGCTTAAAATGTGTCCTTTGACTTAGAAGAGCACACAACCAGCCTAGCAAACATGGGTTTTTCTGTGGAAGGCTGTTCTGCTTTGCATGACAAATGGGAGCCACCAGGTCTGCAGTCAAACCATGACCTTTCTCTCTCAGCTCTCTGCACTATAAACCTCTAGTCTTTTTCTTCCCCCAATTCATATTTATTTCAAGTGCAGATTTCAGTAGGACTATAAAATAGGGCCTCTCTCAAGTTTCCTAGTACTTAGTTATTAGAATTTAATTCCCTAGTGGAAAGTCGTAACCCAGAGCCCAGATCTGATGAGCTAGATGCAAAGTGATTTGAAGGAGGCACTAACATTTAACACTAACATTTGTATCTAAAGTGGAGTAAACTACTCTCCCTCTGATCTATGGAGTTTATTCCACTTTGACTGATTGTCAGCCCAGCTTCCATAGGAGTGATAGAAATTTCCTCCATTCAGACATGGCTCATGCGACTGCACTCAGGTCTCTCACTTGCCTTGAGCTCTGGGTTGTTGCACAAAAGGTGGGCACCTCCACGGGCTGTGCTCCTGAATAGGAGAGGATGTGTCTGCTTTCCACTGTGTGGCTCTCAAAACCAGAGCCTTGTAGGACCAACTCCCAAAAAGGTAGTTCTCCAACTGCTTTTCTCTCTTCTTTTCCTTTAGTGAATGAAATCAAAATAGGTGTCTCATTATCCTACCAACTTAGAAACTGAGAATAGTGAAATGCACTTTAATGAAAGTGATCCACGTTGAGAGGTGTTTTTATTAAAGGTCATAAAAAGCTAAATAATTTAATCTCTGAAGGAGAAAGTTTATACTGAAGTTTGCTATAAATAGCAGAGTTGTATTTGAATGAGATACAGTGTTTCTGTTCTGTTGGCTGATACTATCTGGTTTGTGTAAAATAAACCTGATATTACAGTGTGCATAGTTTAGAATATCAAATGTCCTCTTTTGTTAGTATTAATGTCATTACCAGGTTCCTCATGCATTCGACATAAGCAGATTTTTAAAAGGAAGTTGCATCTAAGTGTTCCTGTGTGTGGAAAAAAGTAAGAATTATTTCTTCCCCCTGTATATTTATCATATCACGATTCCTCGTTCTGTCTCCTGTCTGTTTTAACTGCCAAACTGTCCAATATTTCACATATTTTCCATTCTTCTCTTAAAAAAAAAAAAATCTCAGTTATTCAGTTACATTGTCCACTCCTCAGTCTTGTTACAATAAGCTGAAATGCTGCACAGAATATATTTAGATTGTGATCAATTCAGCAGCTCCAGTTTTTGAGATGTTACTTACCATAAACAGTTTCCCAAAATCCACATTCATTTACTGAGGGCAGCATTTGACGTCCACAAGCAGAAATCTTTAGGAATATTGGTATATTCCAGTGTAAGTTCAAATGAAAGCAGGTATAAAATATGGAAATGTAGCTCTTTGTAAAGGAGATTTTCTGATGTGAGACTGAAGCAGGCAAGCTGAAACTGCAGGGCTGTAATACACATTTAGAGCACCTGCTCCCTGGAGCCATGGGGACTCCATTGCAACAGTACCTTAACTCCCACAATGTGTGGCAGAGCTCTGAGACACTTCTTTGTACAAAGGAACACAAGGAACATACTCTTTTAAGTACTGAGTGCTTGAAACCTGATTATGCTTCAGGATTTTGAGAAAAGAGGAAATTCCTGTAAAGATTTTGTGAATATTTTAGAAACAGCTTCATGAGCAGCCCCCACTGAAACCAGAAGAACCTGAGAGAGCCCATAGGGAAAGTGCTCCCAGTCTAAGGCATTTTCTTATTTCTGTCCCCAGCACCAAAAATTATATATATAAATATGTGTTTGTGTGTGTATACACATATATTTAAAGCAAGATACTTGCAAAAATTTGGTTTGGAGCACAGTTTAAACTATATGTACAGACTATAACTATAAACTATATATTTAAACTATAACAGAGTAGATGGCAACTTCTGTCAGAGGTGATAGTGAAGAATTGGGCCTGTGCTAACCACCTAGCATATGTCAGCTGCTGAAATCTGTGAATCTCATTTTCAGTGACAGTGTTACAGAGCACGACAACTATCTATAGATTTGTATAATACAGAGCTTTGTAGAAAGACCATGAGCACTCCCATCAGGTGCTCAAAATTAACCCACATGTTAATTCACAGGGTGTCTTTTATTCAATCCATTACCTTATACTAGGAAGGAAAATACAGAAGAAAAAGCAGAGGAGATTGGTTTCCACACATTATTAGGGATAATCAGGATTCTCACAAGCCTTTCACTAAAATTCATGAGCTAATTTTGGTTTTGGTAGTCTTCCAGCAACCCTTTCTTGAATGGAAATAAAATTTCACAAGAAATCAAAACTATTCTAAAAAGGCTAAAAATACACTTTTCTCTAGACTATAGCATAACCTAATTTCTCTTTTAGAAATTTAATATCAGGAATTCTAGACTTTTATTTGCAAAAGGCAACCATTTTGCTTCTATTTTAAGTGGAATAGTGAGAAACATTTATTTATTATCAGGCATATCTACTTATAGACTGAAGAGGAATTTTAGAGTCTATTTGATGGTCTTACTGAGAATACATGTACTGACAGAATACTGTCTTTGTACCAGAAAAACACCTGCTGATCTGTCCATTAGAATGAAGAATTAGATTCTGGTCTGGGAAGTCTAGTAAACTAACAAAATATATTTGAGTACTAGAAATAACTAGCTTGGGATTTAAATCCTCTCTTTTCCCTTTTTTCTCCTGGTTAAATACTGCCTAAGAAAACCCCAAGAACCTCAGCCAGCTGTTGCCAGCTTGATAGCAGGAGAGATCAGTGCTACATATAAAACTTATTCTGATTTTTAATCACGCTATATATGTACAGGTATACACATAAATTGTTGAGTGAGCAGTAGGATGAACTAGATGTTTTTCCTCACATATTTCCACTCCACACATCCCTCCACAGTGCCCTGAGACCGCTGGCTCTTTGGTCAGCAAAGCAGCAGCATGTGTTGTCCTGCAGCCAGCAGTGTGTGCAAACTGATCCCCTGCAATCCCTTCAAATATCACAGAGACAGACCACAATGGCTTTTCATTTGGTGGCAGCCCTTATTTGGGTGTCTCTTGCCTTCACAGCCATCACTTTCTGCAAAATGTGTAGCAAGTTTGGGTCCTCTGGCTTGTTAGTTTTGGTTGTCACATAACAACCAGTTCAAAAATTATTACAGAGGAGGAACGAGCAAGACATATGGAGATGCCCTTCACCATGTGATGGCCTAAGCCTCATTCCTCTCAGAAATTAAACTAAACTCATGCTCATATGTGTATATATTTAAGTTAAGGAAAATACTAACTCAGTTATCTCATTTTAAATATACAGATTATAAAAACTGCTGAAGAACAGTTCAAACAGAAAAGCAAGGGATTTTATGTGATACATTTTTAGCTATTTCACTGTTTAAACAAAGCAGTCATGGCACTTCTCATTTCAGTTACATTGAAGTCTAGTACATGCAAAGCATAGAATCAGTCAGTTCAAGATCCTAACTCAAGCTAACAGTAACCTTGTGAAGGAAGGCTAATGGTTGCTACCCAGATTTACTCTGTGTCTTTAAAGTGTGGCTGCAACAGGCTCAAACCAGCATGTGAAGTCTGAAGTGTATTTTGGAACTCTGTCAAATGATGTGAAACAATAAACTCCTGAAAGCAGCAATGCCATTAAAAAGTCAGTTTCAGGCACCTTGTCATCCAAGGAGTTAAAGATAGCAATGAATCCAAGCAGGATTTTGCTTTTTTACAACTCTGGAAAAATAACCATAGATTTCTATAGAAACCATAAAACAGTATGATGAACTATTTTTTTAGGTGTTCTTGGACCAACTCTTGCATTGGTGTAACAAAAAATCCTCTAAAAGCATACAGAAGCTTTTGTAAGTGTACAGCAGGAAGGCTTCAGTCCACAACCTGTCTTTTAGGAAAAGGCTGATGCACTAGTGATTGCTACATTCACAAATTTTCAGCAGAACAGTATTTGGATTTCCATAAAAAATACTCTAAAGAGTGGCAGAAAGGCCCAAAGCAGCAGAATATCTGCTAGTCAGCAAGCCTTGGTTCCCATCTCTCCCGCTCAAGTGTCTCAGTGTTATGTAACAGGAGAAGGGAATGTTCCTCTCTTTTGGCAAAGGACACTGAACCCGGCAATTTGTCTTGATGGGACTGAGCAGAGCGCGTGAAACCAAGTGAGTTATTGTGGCCTGCGGTTTCAGGAACTGGTTTAAAGATAGCCTCCAAATTATCAAAATTTACATAAAGAAAGACATCTGACTATGGCCATGAAATACTTCTACCAAGTTTGGAAAGCAAAACTCAAGCAATGAATGGTCTATGTCATAAAAGAATTTTTTGGCTGCATGAACAGGCCAGCAAAGAAAGAACATTGAATAAGCAAAGGTTTCAATATTCTGACAATTATAAACAGTCCTTTGTTTTTCACTTTTTCTTACTTTACTTTTACATGCATGAGGGTGTGGGCTGAGGAAGACATATATTCATAAAGCACCTGATGCTCAGCTTGTTGTTATAATCAGTCAGCCTTTTTATTTTATTTTTCCAGCACTGCAGAAAAAAAAGAAAAGTACTTGGACTGCTTAATTAAAGAAGCAAAGCCTCTTCCTTCTGGATACAAGGCAGAGTGTTGTGGCTCTCATTCGATTATTTGCAAGATTTGCCTTAAAGGAGGGAAGTCCTTATGATTGGAAAGAAAAGTTTCTTGTGGTTTTAGTATCTTATGGTAAAAACTACTGAACAGATCATCTCCAGAGCAATTATTTACTCACAAGACAGAGAATGGCACTGCTGATTAACTGTTTTAAGGCATTTACAGTGAGTAGTCCTGATTTAGAGGGACTATATAGTGGGAAAATGATACTTTAGTTTTTATTCTCTACAATTATAAAAGTAGTAATAACACAAGCATGCATAGTCATATAAACATAAACATACAAAATAGCTAATTAAGCACACATAGCAATAACTCTTTCACTTAACTGCAATGCTTCCCAGCCCCCACGATTTGCAATAAGGCATTACAGCTTCCCCAAATGATTTATACCCTGCTAGCACTAAGTTTGAAACCTCATTCAGCAGCTAGTTACCCCATTTGGTAGTCGTGGTCTCTTTTTGCACCTTACAACTAGAGGGGCACATTTGCAAAAGCTTTTTTCCTACTACCATCCCTGAAGAGGACAGAGAATGTATTGTCTGCAGGATCTTTGAAAATCTGGTTCTGTTTCTGAAAGTTTAGTTAGTGACACTGACTTCTATCTGCAATCTTATCTGTAATTCTAGTATCACTCAAGTGGAGAGGGGACACTGCTTAGCACCTACATCCCAACTGTCCCTGCACATGCAGAACTTTGGACTCTGAGAAATGTAAAAGTAAATACTGAAAATTAAATTACTTATCAGCCACACCTCCAATATGTGCCAGGAAGATGTGTCATGTGTACCTATGCATTTACGCTTCCACATTGACCTAAATACATGCTTACTCTTAATATGCTACACCTGAACCTCTCTTAGGCATCAGAAGGAACCTGATGGGAGACACTTGGGCACCTCATGTGACAACAGATACCCACTTTCAGGTAACTGATTCCTGTTCTAGCTCTTCACTTCCCCCTGACAGGAAAAGAAGCTTAGTCCTCCAGTTCACATGCAGAAACTTTCAATTAGATACCCAAAATTATGTGTCTTAATCTGAGGGTGAACCCTAGTCAGTGTGATTTCAGCCCTCACTGGACTTCACTGACCAATTTTGGTGACTCGGAGCTTGTCTCTCTCAGTGACTGAGTGAACTTAGAAGCAGAGGCAGTGATCATAGGAATTATAGATGCAAAATGTGATTAGCAAACATTTTTGCATTTGTGTAAATAGGATGTAGCACACGTTTTCACATGTAAAATAAAACTTTAAAACTCAAAAATGTCTTTGAGTCCTTTCATCTCTCTTTGAAAGCCTTTTTTTTTCCCCCCAAGGTTCATCTCTCATAAACATATTAAAACACCACAAGCAAACAAATAAGATAACACTGATGAAATGACTCGCCACAAAAGCGCCCTCACTCTGCAGGAAACCTTGACATGACTTTGCCGTGCCTACACATTAATGAAAAAATCTAGTGTTTTGTAAATAAGCTCTGCAAAGTCTGGTGGAAAAGTGCTTTCTTCCTTGTTTCATCAATAAAGTTACTATGTGACTTTTAAAAAATTCCACTGCACTAGGAAAATTTCTGTTTTCTTTTATGTCCAGATTTAGCAAGTTTTTCAAAGCCCTTCTTATTAAGAAAAGTTGTGGCTGGAAACATGGATAAGTAGCTACAACGATTCCAGAAGTTATAAATATTCAGGTTATGATATTCAAGAAATTATCCTCTCTGAGGTGGGCTTTATTGTCTCCTAGGGCCCACCTGCAGCTAGGTAAGGGCCTCCCAAAGTGAAGTGGATGGCCCTAAATGATCATAGGTAGTTTTTAAAAAATAAACATAAAATTAGTTTCACACCTACTTAGACAGTTTAGAATTTTAATGTGCAAAGTCTGCCAGGGCTTTGCAGCGAAATAAGGCCATGCATTCAAGGTCCCTGAAGCCAATCAGAAAGCCAGGCTGAGTACTACCCATTTTGCAATTAGGAATCACTGCTCCATTCTAGAGCACATCATTAACCAACAAACTGCTACTTTGATCACATTTTAACATTTACATGCCAAAAAAAAAAAAAAAACCAACCCTAACAATGTTCTAAAAAAGAATAAAAAGAATATAAAAGAATGTTTTAGCCTCAAAAACACCAAGAGATGAGATCTGCTTCATGTCACTGCACGCAATCTAGCACGTAGCAGGCTTTTCCAAATTTTTCTGAACACGCGCCCCCACCACCCCTCCTCCTTCCTGCTGAGAGGCTCCCTCTAGGCGTATTTTGATACATTTATAGTTTTACTTGTGACTTCTGGATGTCTGGTAGCACTGGCACAGGTCAAAAGCTTTATACCTGGAGTTGCCAGCCATATGATTGGTAGGTCCAGTCTCCTCCGAGGTGTCCTGTCTGGCCACCCACCTTCCCCTGGCATTTCCATGGAGCAGCAGCCGACAGGCAGCCCGAGCACTGCCCCCTGAGCTGCACGTGCAGCCCGTCCAGCAGGTCCTGCATTTATCTTGGATTTATTCCACATCTGCCAGACACCCCTTACACACATCTCCAATTTGGAAAAGCTCTAGGTATGACTGAGCTTTAGTCAAACCAGTCATTGCCTGTAGAGGAGGGATGGAGAGAGGTATGTTTCACTGGTTTAAATCAGCTTTTCTTTATGTCATTCAACACTGGACATGTTTTCTCTTACTGGAGCCCTGGTATTCTGAGTGATTTAACTCTACCACCTCTATTTCACCTTTGAAGGAGCATGACGAGGCAGCCTCAGACTGTGCAGTTTTCCTATATTGCCTGTGGATCCTAAATAGAGATCAGCCTTCACTGTGGTTGGCATTTGTTTGCATTTGTACGAAAGGACATTTATGCATGCTAAAAAAGCCTTGCCAGTTAACTCTGCATTGTTTCTGTTTGTTTTTGCCATTTGCTTACAGTGACTCTTAAGTCCCAAACAATATGAATTTAAGATAGCAGCATAATTCTGTCGCTGGTTTTTAGGAGCGCATTTTGTATTAACGGGTTTCAGTCCCACAAAGTTCCTGCCCAGTACCACATCTTTAATGTCTTTTTAATTAAATTCATTAAAGGACTACAGAGCCAGAAGTGCACCTACAGTTAAATCCAGTTAATTTAGCGAAGGACGGGTATCTTAGGAGAGCTCCACCACAGCTAGCATATTATTCACACAAGGAAACAATTTAGGAAATGATATATAATAATTTAGGGAAAATAATTAAAATTCTTACACTGCCAGACAATCTTGGCACTCCCCCACACGCTCCCAATTACCATAAGCAAGATAATTGATAAGCACTAATAAGCTCTCTGGCTTTCTTTTGAAATGAAACAACAGGTTCTCTGTGACATCAGACTTGTGAGCCATCCTGGGCAGACACAACTTAGGGATCACTCCCACCAACCCTCCACCCCTACAGCCCTGGCTGCAGTGACATGGCTGTTTTGCACCAGCTGGAACAAATGTCTTTTGCCATGTAGACACGGTCTCTGAGGACAAAGGTGTCCTTGGAACATTTCCTCTCTTTGTTCCTTATCCAATCCCATCTACTTGGAGTTTGCGAGCCAGAATTACCACCAGATTTTCCTTTACTAAGCATCTGCTGCTGACAACAATAACACCACTTTTATATAATAGCCTATATCCAGGTCTAGGGTGGCTAATTTAAGCATCCAGCTATAGGGCACCTGCTGTGTATCCCCATCCCTGAGCAACACAGTTCTGCTAAATGATGTAACATGCTTCCCTCTTCTCTCAGTGAAGACGCACGTGTCTGTGAAGAGCTCCAGAAGACAACCCAAGCACCCTAGGCATGCATTTCTCTATACAGACTGAACAAGAAGTCATTGTAAACGTAAATGTAAATGTAAATACTGTGTGACTCTCCCTACTGAAACCCAGGTCACCTCCTGTTCTTCCAAGAGGGCCCACATTCAGAAAGATGGGTCTTTTTGCACAGCAATGGAATTGTTAGAACATGTGCAGCATCAAAACTCTACTCATGATAAAACATTTGTGAAAGCATCCCCTATTTCATCATAATGATCCAGCTAAAAAGAGAAGGTTTAAATAGACCAGATTAAAGTGCTAGTTGTCCTGTCTAGCTTGCCTACACTAGCAACCACACCATTATAGTTTCTGCAGGGGATAGAACAGCATTAGCACTGTAAAGTAAATGTAAAATTACTTCAGAAGCTATGATTTTAATTACAGCCAGTGGAATGGGGAAGAGGGCAGAGTAGGAAATAAAAATACAAAGGGAATATAAATAGCATTGCCTCTTAGGACAGTAGTACTTATCTTACTCTGGGTATAAAGTTGCTTTATTTTCTTAACTTCCTGCTTTGGAAAGCAGCCACTAAATTAAAAGGAAATGTGGTTTTGTAATGCAAGGAAGATTTTTTTTTCTCTAAATTATAAAACTGGAGAACCCAAAGCAATGACTAATTTAAAAACCAAGTTGGAGAAAGATTTAGTTGATTCCAAATTATTTTAAAGACAAGGGGAAAAAAGAAATAAGGAAGGAATTTCTTTCAAAATAAAAATAATTCAAATTAATACTGATTATTAGGAACAGTTTCCCTTTCTCATATATTCATTTTTTGACTGGTTTTGCCTTTTTCACATTCATCAGCAAAGTTGTCACTGAGGCAAATAACACTGAAACTGATGTCTACTCATGATGTAAAGTGCCACTAACTGTCAGTAAGGATATCATAACTCCCTAAATAGGTACCTAGAAAAAGAAGCAAAGAAGAAAACAGATTTTGAAATCAATTCCTTAAATAAAATATATAAACCTGCAACTAACGAATAAGCGTATGATAGGTTTGTTTAAACGCACAGCCCCATTGTGGCTGTGGTCACCACAGGACAGTCCAGTGTGTGTCTGGCTTCCATGCCAGAAGCAAATTCCCTATGGACCGTGGACTGTGTTTCCCAGCACCAAGTGGACACGTTTGGTACCTCAGGGTACCTCAAATAGCTCCAAATGCCTTTGTTTGAAACTGGACCTCTCCCACAGGGTCACCATTCTCCCATCCTTATTTTTGAAAGCGCTACTTCTTCCTTGAAACCGAGAACTTTCTTTGTACCTCAGGCCTATTCAGCACACAATATTCTAGTGCTATGATAGCACAAGTAACAGCTGTGTCTCTGCTGATAAATCAAAAGCTATTTGACACTGATTGGTCTGGGCCCTCCTGAGGAAATTTGTCTTGAAGACAGGTAGTTGGAGCAGTCCAAATCACAGTCAAAGAGATAGTGGTGAAGCAGGGTGGACCATCACAGGTCCTGCACTCAAACCCCCTTCCTAACCTGTCCACTGGAGCAGTGTGAGCACACACACACACAGGACCCAAAGATTTCAAAACTTGTGTGAAGCTTCATGTAGTCCTACTGCAGTACTGGGGCTGTGATATTTCCTTAATAATATTCTGGTCTGTCATGATGGTGAAATTCTAAAGCTGTTTGATCCACAGAGCACGAAAATCCAATTGTAATGAAGGAAGGGATGTTTCCTCCCTGAAAGGCAGAGAAATGTGTTGTTTTAGGGTAGACATGAAGCAGACTTCAGGAAAGAGAAAGAAGGAAGTAACATCTTGCCTCAACTATCTCTGTAGTCAGTGGAGAAGGACAAGTCTTCTGAAGGGATGTCCAGCCCTACCATCCATCCATAGTTTAGTACGTACTGAACACACACCTCAAGATGCCTGTCAGTAACTGTAAACCAGAGACCTGACTTTTGGATGAATAAAACAGCTACAAGAGTTGCCACATGTGATTAAACTCATCTGTTGATGAAATTTCCTGAAATGTTTAGATCAGATGAGACTGACAGAAGCAAATATTCCTGTGGATCCGGGCCTTTGTGGAGCTGCACTGGGTGAGGAGTGGCCAGGGCTGACCCATGCCCGATACAGATGGTTCCAGACAGCTCTAACCAACCAACAAACAACAGGGCACAGGTGAGCCCTGTGTAGGAAAAGTGGTGGCACCTCGTGGAAAACATATTTAAGAATGGGGACAAAAACCACAGAAATCCAGAGAGCAAAGAAGGAAATTAAAGGAGTGAGAAACAACAGAGGAGGGAAGGACAAGATCAGAGGAGGGGAAGACATCCCCCAGAGATTTTCCTGCAGTTCACTCCTCAAAGAAACCATGGCATGGCAGGTATTTCCCTGCAACACCCTTGAAAAGGCTCCTGAAAGGAACTGCAGCCCTTGGGAAAGACCCATGCTGGATGAAGGAAAAAGTATGAGGAGTAAAGTATGGCAGGAAGGAGGTGTCCCCCATCCCCTTATAAAACTCCTGGGAAAGGATGTAGAGGAGCTAGGAGCTGAGGAGTGAAATAGAACCCGAGAGGAGGGGGAAGGTGTATTAGTTTCAGTCTTTCTCACCATTCTATTCTTTCAAACTGGCAATAAATAAAATTAATTTTCTCCATGTTGAGTCCGTTTTGCACATAAAAGTAACTGGTGAGTGATCTCCCTACACTAATTTGAGACCATGAACTTTTCCATCTTATTTTCTCCCCTGTCCTGTTGAGGAGGGGGAGTAAGAGAGAGGCTGGCTGGGTGTCTGGTAGGTCAGCCTACCACAGGAAGTTAAAGTGTTCATATCTGTCATAAAACATAACTAATTCAGAGTCCTTCAAATTCTCACTGATCTAGCAGCAGAAAACAAAAGTAAAAGCCCCTGTAAGAACACAGATGGAACTCGCATGCGCTGTGCTGATTAAAAAGTGATGGGATACAGAGCCAGGAGGTGGAGCAATCAAGAGTTGCATCAGTCTGCACCAAAACACTGGCCCAAACCATTAAGTACTTCCTGCTTAACACTGAAAATTTTCTGTAGTTTTAGGACGGGAACATGTTAACCTACTTTCCTCAATATGCTGTAACTCATCTTCATTTTCATTAGGCCCATTCATGATTGCAAGCTAAATAGAAGTGCCATAAATAGAACTGTGTTGGCATAAACATAATTTCTGTACTTGGCACTTGACTTAGGTAAACAACCATGCACTTCCAGTGAGCCTTAGGTTTGGAGCCTCATCATTTCACACTGTCAATAGCGTCTTCTACAGTTAGGCAATTTAAATCTGAGGCAGAATTAGCAGCTGGGGTTGTCTGCTTTCCTCCACTGATTACAGAACGAGTTTTGCACAGGATTGTTCCCTGGCACTCAGGGTGGGGAGTCAGGTCAGGAGTTCAGCTGCAATGTGCCCTTGGGGCACACCCAGGGCCTCACAGGCTAACAGATCCCCAGCACACCACTACTCTGCATGGCAGCAGAGCAGGCTGGCTCTCACACAGTTGACATGGACAGTAGCGAACCACAACACACCAGATGACAGCAGGATTTAATCTCTGGGACCTGCAGGAGCGCTGCCCCTGGAGTGGGCAGTGCTCCTGGAGTGGGCAGTTTTGTCTTCCACTGGAGTCCCAGGAGCCAAGACTTGTACCTTGCATAGAAGTAAGAGACCAGTTGCAAGACAGCAATTCCGTGCTGCCAGGAACAGAGGGAGATAGATGTTGTCTTCACAGCCTGTCAGTAGCTGTGGCATTGGGTTCTCCAGGGTTTCCCTCCATTCTGTCAGTGATGTTAATTTGAAGTTGTGGATGTTAACATAGAAGTCATTTACAAGACAGCATCTCCAAACTCAGCTTTCAAATGTTACGGTTTGCTGAAATAACAGAATGCACAAAGATTAATGAGTATAATCCCACCCAAGTTTCTCCTAGGAAAAGAAAAACCACAAGCAGTTTTAAAGAATAATAAGGATGTAATTCAGCATCTAAGAGTTGGTTGTTTATCATGACTGAAACTTCTATGCCTTAGCTGAATACATGTGGACATGCCTGGGACTGCCAATAAATTCGGGGTGCCTGGGTTGTTTGTGTGGAGTGTCCTGTCTGTGTACAATCAGCTGCAGAACTGGGGACATGAACAAGACCCAACATTTATTTGCAAAGAAAATAATTTCCTTGCATTAAAAAACAGCCACCCAAAGTTTAAACAATGCATTTCTGACTTTTAGCTTGTTGTGTAATACCAGTTTGTGAGTTAACTTCTTCCACAGAGTTTGCAGACTCCTTCAATGGCAGTGCTGTTCCAAGTGAAGCATGCAGTGAATAGTTAATCATTAATTCTTCATGGTTCATATTTGCTGTCTGCTTTACTGCATATAGTTTGATATAGTTCCTTCCAATAGACTTAATGCTTTCATTAGGAGTCACATGCTGGATCTTTATCTGAACTATTATCACAGTCCAGACATAGCATTACAGCCTCCCTTTGTAAGCCAAAGTTACGGAGTTCAGAAAGGCTTAAAACTTAATAAATACTATGGGTTTTATGGTAATGGAACAGCTGCAGTGGCAGACTGACACACACACCCTGACTGAGCCTGCCTGGTTGCTGTAAACAGGTGCACCTAGAGGCTAAAGCCCTTTTTTTTTTTTATCCATGACACTAATTTCATTGTCAAAGTCCAGCTTGACAATTGTGTGTGTGTTAGGGTAATGTAAAGGAATCCAGACACATGTGGTGAATGAAATTCCTGGCTCTTGCAAAGGGGGTGATTTTTTAAAATTGAAATTGTAGTTATCATTGTATAGATAAAACAGCCGGCCACTTGCGAAATAAAAAAACAACCGAAACTCTTTTGTTATTATTGGAAATCATAGGCTGTATGATATGGGGAGACTGCACTCAGAATAACAAAAATCACCACAAAGTGGTGTGAATTATGGTACATACTGTTCATTCTAGGTACATTCCAGGAAGCTCTAAACCTTAATTTAAATGTTTAGACATAGCCTGGGATCAGATTCATATGTGCTTTGGAAAAACTAGCTTCTCACTGTGTTAAAGTGCACAAGTGGGAAGGCAGAAGCATTTGAAAACTTCAGCTCAAGTGCCTTAGATCAGATCACTAGGCCTGTGGCTAACCTACTCAACCACACTAGAAACACTTTCCTCCTCCTCACTGCACATTTATCTGCCTACTTCTTGGAAGATAATCACCACAATCAGGATCAACAGTAAATAATTGCATTTGGCGTTCCCATTTGTTGACAGCTGCCATAGGGGATGCAGTGAATTTAATTTATATTGGATGAATCGCCTCTCACACAAAAGCTTTTTCCTCCCAGCCACTTTTGGACAGTCTGCTTAACAGGATGTGATGTCCCAAAAAGGGCAAGTGAAATCTAAATAGGTTACTGTGGAACAAAATACTCTTTGCATCGATACAACACTTCCTGTAGTTCAGCTGAGAAGCAAATTATGTGAGAAAGTCCTGTGTTAAAAAAGACATAATGCTTCCCATAACCTAGCAAGAATATCCAGGGTGGCTTCCAGTATCCCTGCATGACACTGAACTGTGCCATAGATACGTATCCCCAGTCATGGGCAAGTTTCCATTGTTTCAGGTAATAAAGGACTTTTCCTCATTGATGTGGAAGATCCCATAAAATACAGTAGAGATGAAGCCAATATAGGTGTAGAGAAATGTTCCATGGAAATTAATTTAGAATTAAATCCTTTCTGAAAGTCTGTAAGCCATCCAGTAAAATTCAATACAGATTACATCTCTGCTTTGGAAATTGATGAGTTGATTGAAAGGTGGAAGTTCCCTTTAAATTCCATGTGTTTTCCCTCTGGTGGCTGGAAATTGTGTAGAAACAGAGGCATGTCTTTTTAGGATTCATATTCTGCCAGCCAGACACTGATCCCAGTTTCCAAAGACAGTTTTTGTCACCCCTCTTTTATAGTGCATTTCTTGGCTTTTCAATTGGCTGGTGTGATCTGAGCGTTTATGGAGATGACACAATCAGGCTTTCTCTGCTTGATAGCTGGAAAAGTCATCTTTACTTGCCTTCAAGAAATCAAACTTTCCAGACAATTTCCCCATAGTGAGAGAAGGTATGGAACTGTAATGTCTCAAAACTGATTTAGAGATATTTCCAAGAGAATGCTCTTAATAATTGTCAAGCAGAGGTTTTTCACATAAAGGCCAGTGGAGGGTGTCCAGCTGGGTTTGAATTTCTTTGTGTTTAAGTCCAGAAAGTTCCACACATTTTTTAGAAACTAGTCTATCAAACAGTGGTTGGCTGTCAGATTTGATAAAAGTTAGTTACCACATGTGCTTAGTGTATGATCCAAAACAGGAAGCACAGCATCCGACAAAGTAGATGACAAAGTGCCAGTAGCAGATATCTGGAGTACATGTTGCTCAAAGAGAAAAGATATTTTGCCTTTGGGCAATAGCTCACAGAAATCAGCTGTAATTGCCTCCTTTCACTTGGTGCTCTGCAATTCAGATATTTGAATTGTTCTCAGAGCCTTCTCCACGCCCCATGCAATTACTGAAGGAAATGATAGTGATTAATTTTTTCTGCCAGTTTGTCAATGAATGAAGAACATAGCTTTGCTTTAATACTTCTTCAGTGTACCCTGCAGGTTTACTAATTCAATATAGGTTGAATTTGGGGTTATTTCTGACAAATTTTTAAAAGAAATATCCTTAATTATCGGTCCCGAAATGCTTTTGCTTTCCCCGTAACCCCTTTCTCAGAAGCCAAGATTACAGTTTTTATGGCATCTTCTGAGTTTGATAAGGCCCAGCAGCTTTCAATGCTTCTCTAATGTCTATGTGTCCTAAGGTCAGTCCCCTGCTCTCCCCTTTATGGGAATCAACATTTTGATTAACATTACACAAGACTGCTCTGGAAACACTTGCCCTCCTGTGACTTTCTTTCATCAATGTTGTAAAGGATTTGTCTGGAACTTCCCATTCCTGGTCAGGAAAAAATAAACTATATTAATACATTAGCATGTATAGATTGTAATATTTTTTATTTATCCATAATTATTGCTTAGGTAGAACAGGGACAAAAGTCCTAGACCTAGAAGTGACAAAGAAAGTGAGGGGGCGAGCTGTGGTTTTTATGGGTCCTAAGAGCTTTGGCTGTCTGCAGAGAACAGGGTCCGCACAACTGGAGAAGCCAGAATGCAACTACTTATACTTCTCACCATTCTTTTGCTGTTTGTTTTTTAAACGTAGAAGGCCTGAATTTGATCGTGTTCAATTCCTTCTTTTATGTTACCAATGTTTTTATCTTCAGTATCCTCTTGTCTCAAGTTCGCATTTCAGTAAGGATCCATTGTTGGCTTTCTCTGTTACTTCCAGTATTTCCCTAATTTTGTTCCACATTCCCCTGCTTCTTTTATACTCCTTATCCAGATCTTTTGTGTCCAAGCCTGTTAAACAGACAGACAGCTATGGCAGTATAGCACTAAAAAGAATATAACATGTAAATAAGTCTGTTTCCCAGAAATTACTGTATTTCTTTTGGCTGCTCTGTGGCATGACAAACCTAGTTCTACTGGTGCCACCTAAAGTGAAGGGTTACTGTATTTGCTTTGCCTGCAGCCAATGTAAACCAGAAGCAAATTAGAACCGTTAGCCATGCTAATGGAATTGGCAATACTCACCCACAGTAGCAACGGGAAAGGCAAGTGCAATATGTGACAACACACATGACCCAGCTCCTCTACAGATCAAGATGTGACTCATAAATTTTGGAGTCATGAAACTGGCAGCAATATAGCCTGGTCAAGGTAAAAACAAACTCCTAAGGAGAGATTATATTACACAGTAAGATTTAGTTTTGAGGCTGGCTTTTATAAATTGCTTTTTTATTTTTCCTCAGCTCCTGCAGGAAGACTGCCTGGCTGCAAGATAAAGAAAAGAATAGTAAGAAAATTTATCTCAATTACCCTGAACTACCAGAAAAGTTCCCATTGATCTCCAGGCTGGATTTTCATCTCTATTTGGGAAGTCAAGCAGACTCTGTTCAGAGGTTCAGCTACCAGATCCAAATAATTACTCCAGAAACAGGGAGCATTTGAAATAAATGGAACAGCTGTCTGTATTGCCTCAGCTATAAAAGGGGCTGAATTTCAATAAAGTAACACAAATAATGAAATATTTTCTCAGGCTGTGTTAGGATGCAATTGGGAGCTTTTCCCTTTCACCCTCCTGGTTCCCCCTGGAGCTCAGAGACCACATGTTCCAAGGAGCTTCTAGGACTCAATGGCTGGAAGGGGAGTTTTCTTGTGAAACAAAACCAAAAGTCATGGAGAATGCCATCACTCCGGAGTCAGGAAAGGCTTGCTATTGTTGTCAATTAGATTTTTTAGTGTATTTTTTGCTTCAAATAGAAGAGTGACTCCAGCTAAATATTATGTGCTTGCTTAGTGCTTGTAGATTTTTGGGAGGGGAAGGCTGGTGATTTGTCCTCATGTTTGCATTTTTAAATCTATTTTTTAAAAGTTCAGTGGAACAGTTTTTCCTCTAACAGACAAGGAGTAAGAAACAAACCTGGTAAGAGGTTTTCCCCTTTCTCATTTACACTGAGCTGTTTTGAGTCATCTGACTCGTGACAATGCCTAGGCCAATGCAAACACCTGTTATCTCAGGTGCAAAATATTGCCACATAGCAGTCAGTTTTGCAGCTTGAAACAAGTATGCATTTTGTCATGATTTTAAATGAAATGAAGTCTTCATGTTTACAAGAAATGTTTGGATTATTTCTGGGCTGGGAGGAAGGATTAGAGGGGAATCCTTTTGATCATCTTTCTTCACTTTCAGCTTTCTGCTGACCACTGGGAGAGAGCCTGCATGATAAAGGATAGCCTCTGCTGTAAATATAACAAGGGACAAACTGTGACCCCACCCTCTTCTTGGTTTCTCACTGAGTAAGATGCAACCTAGGGTACCTTTGACATCCAGAGAGGCACTGCTAGGAGACAGAGTGCCCCAATGATGTTCACGGCTATGTGGTTTTTGCAGGTCCTTATGAATTTTCAAGGGAGAAATTATGCATTCTGGATGAGGAAGAAGAGATGGCTCTATTGTTTGAACTCAAATAACTTCTGGGTTTCTGGTTAAAAACAAAAATCTCTTTCAAAAAAGACATGGATGTTTCATTAAAATATAAACCTAATTTTTAGAGTGTATTAGAAGTGTTAACACAGTGCCTGCTGCCAAAAGAGCCCACTGCAGTGCTGTTGAAGGAAGGAGGACAGCATCGTTATTTATGAGCGTCTGCACTCTCTCAGCCTTTCATGAAACCCTAATTTTATCTGGCAGCTCTTAAGAATCTCTGAGAAACTGGGTCCTTTGTTACCACAGCATCCATCTAACTTCTGCACCTAAAAAGACATGGGCACTTTTTTCATAAATAAAGAAGTCCAAACACTCTGACATTAATGTCATACTACTGTTTTAGACCCTAAACTTTCAAGCTCCTCTCTCTGGGCAAGCACCAACAAGTGCCCCTTTTTGCTTGGCTTCCAGCTCTGGCTTTTACAATAGTTTTGCTGAGAACAGAATCAGGCCTCAGTCATCTGTTTTCATCAGGGGAAAAACAAGACAAAACAAAACAAACAAAACCCCTTTATTACTCTTTGACAGGAGTAGCGCTAAGCCCAAGGGGGTTATTTTTCTTCCATTAACTTTTGCTAACCTCATCCCTCCCTCATTTTTTTCTCTCAGATTTACTCCCAAACAGTTCATGCATATGTGTGCATGGGCCTCTGTGTCTGTGTATGTGTGTGTACGTGCACATTTAGCCTTGTAATGAAAAGGAATCTATCTGTTCAGATAATTTGCTGTTGTTTGCAACGTGATACAGCTAGTCCTTTTGACTTCAGTGTGAATAAACAGTCTGATCCCATAAAATAGGCCTTTTCTCTCCTGAGCGCTTGTTCCAAGACTGCGGAATCCAGGCTAGCAAAGAACATCTGCAACAGTTAGTGGAAACCCTAAGAATTCTTGTGAATAAATAGATTGGAAACTAAGCTGGAAATTTCTCAGTGAGATATAAATTTAAAAAAATGAAATCCAGTTGAAGTACCCAAATTCCCTGGGAGAATACAAGTCTAGCCAACCTAAGTCTAAATACATGTGGTAGTGATCACTGTATGCTGTTTCCAGTTTATCATCAAAAACAATCATAGCAAAATCATTGTCATTCAAATTTAGCTTCTAATAAAGAAATGTTATAAACTTCCTTTATAATGAAGATATTTGTTAGAAAAAAATTTTAAAACTTTTTTAAAACTTCCTCTTTTTTCTGCTGTTATCAGATATCTTAGATAAACATTAAATTTATCAATAAAGGCCACCAATGAAGAGCAATACAGATCAGGTAGATTTAAAGGCTGCTATTCAACTGTTACATTGGTCTGCTTTTTAAAATATTCACGGTGGTAACCCGTTGCATATCAGACTTGGTGAAAAACTGTTTAAAAGCCAAGATCACTTAACTCTTTAGACTTTCACTTTTATACTCTCCCTTCCCTTAGACGTGCCTTCTTCATTTCATTTGCATGCTCACTCTCACAGTTATTAAGCTAACACTGTCCTTAGAGACTGTCTTCAATTGTTTTGATGTTTACCACTGGCAGAGTGTTATGAAGCACAACATTTGAGTTATAGAGATTATAAGTTAATAGATATGAGTTACCAGCTTCGTGGGAAATACTTCACCCTTATAAA
>WEKY01031016.1:55489-68786 GCA_013390045.1 Picathartes gymnocephalus
CTTTGGTACGTTGAATAAATCATTTGCAGCTGGCTTAGCCCTGCACATGCTCTGGGGGTGAGGAACACATGCATGTTATCAATTCATTATTTATGCTGCAGTTCGTTACCACTTATGTGCTGGACAGCGACATCACTGTCTACTCTACATTTGAGGGTATAACAGTAATGGCAAGAGATATCAAGCTGTTGGGAAGAAAGCAAAACTTAGACTGTGGTTGGATTAACATTTGATTGCCCAAGCAGTACAGCTTTGAAAGCATGGGAAAATTTGCCTAGTGAGCATGCTGGATTTTTTTTAAAAACATAAAGCCTGCCAAGCTCCCAAACCTAAGGGGAAAAAAAGAGCTTGTGGAGAACTTTAATTAAAGTAGATGGAGAAATCTCCCCCCTTTCTTCTGACAAAAACATAAATATGCTATTTTGACTCTATCCTCAAACTGGTTCTTTTTCTCTACCCCAAAAAAAAGGTTAAGCAAGAAATTTTCACAAGTGTTTTCTAGTGTTCCAGTCCCTAATTCCCCTTTATTTTTGCCTATTATGGTGAAGAGGAGAAAGTCTGTTCAAGAGAATACTGGCCCAAATTTTTCCAGAAGACCTAGTGTTTCTCATAAATATGTGCATGTACCAAGTGTTTACTCAGTTTAGTCTGCTTTGGAGGCAATACGAAGTTTTCCCCCACTCTCTGCCGTATGGATAACAGGCTGTTGAAGTGACTGTACTAAGGATGCCCTCTACTGAGAAAAAAAGGATAGGAGCCTAAGTAGGAGAGGTACAGAGAATCTTCACCAGCTAGCACAAGTAATAAAAGACTGCTTGTGTTCAGGTGTAGAGAACATTAAGCTTTACTTCATTTTTTCAATTTGAGAACAGTTCTGATGAGCATGTGGACAGACTTGGGTACAGAATTACAAGTTATAGCAATACCAGAAGATTAAACTGGGCCAGGGAATGTTCCCAAACAATTTGTCTTGATCATCGGCTTTGTACAGTTGCTGGAAGGGACTTCACACATCTTTGGATGACATCAATTAGCAGCTTCCTGAACAAATTCTAGGTATGACTTGGCAATTGGCACAGGACAATGTCCATCTTGAGTAGGGTGGAGTTGGCCACCTCATCTTGGGAGGCCAAGGCATTTAAATACTATAGATATACATTGGTCTTTACTAGCTGAAGTCGTGTCAGAAAATGAACCTTGGCAGATTTAAATTATCAGTACAGAGAAGCCTTAGAAAAGAGGGGTACAGGGAGCCTGATGAGATCAAGTCCTTCTTGCAGATGGGGTAGATCGTGCATGACAAATGCTTAGTGCTCTTGACAAATGTTTGTCCCTACAGTTCTCAAAAACTTCTAGTGACAGAGAACTCATAATCACCACTGGCTGCCTATGTAATTGATAATTATACTTGGTTTTATACAAATCTAACCTAAATACACCCTACAGCAGTGTTAGGCAGCTATTTTCATATCCCAGTGGACTAAGGAAAGACTGTGTTTCTTTTTGCTTTGCAGCTACCATTTAAATATTTGTGATAACAATATATTGTTTCAGTGTTTTCTTCTTAAAGTTAAAAATACTCAATCTTTGCTAGTCATGGTTGGCAGATCTCTGACATCACACACACATATGAAGTATTTACGTCAACATATTGACAACTAACAGAGAATAAGAAAATTCAGCCAGTAAACTGAATTTTCATCCTCTGTTGTCAATGTACAGACATCCCCAGCTCCCAAGGCTGTCATGTTATGCAAAAACAGCTAACTGAGGTATGATGAGTATGTTCTGAAGATACCTATTTCTTACCACTAACAGAATTAGACCAGGTTTACTAACTCCTAATGAAAGATTTACAGAGAGTCGCTAAAACAGGAGCTGGAGAGAGGTGATCTATTATTGCAAGTGCCAAATCATCTATCAGCAAATCCTGAATTCTTGAAAACAACAACACCTGTGGCATGTTCCTGTAATAGCCACTACAGGTCCAAACTGAGACCAACAGCTTTCTGGAAATATGAATATTTTATTCTTGGTTATATGCTTTTATGATCAATAGTTTTCCTGCAATCAGCTAGCACATGGGCTGCAGGCATTTATGGGAAAGCAGGAAATGCTGTGTATGATGGACAGGAAGATGTGCTCACCACAATATTTTTGTTCAGAGGAGTCTCCTGAGGGAAAAATAAGCATTCTGTTAGAATGTGGTCTACCTGGTATTCATACTATTAAACACAGAGTGATATACAAAGTGTAAAGACACTACTGACCATTTATGAATGCACCCTCAGAATGACTCTGGCTTCATTGACCCCATTCTCAGAGAAGTAGCCAAAACATATCCTCCAACATTTTACCCTCTCTTAGCTATGAATAGGAGACAGATGTAACTAGTCTTTCTAGGAGGTCTCTTCCTGGAGCCTGAGTATCTTCTACAGTAATAAGGAAATCATTTGTAATGGAAAACAAAACATCTGTTTTTTTCACCGGAAGGAATGCAATACTGGGAAAATTATTTTTTAAATAATGTTGACCACATGCATTATTTACAAAGTTTTCTCCATTCTATCAAAAGGAAGCCCTACTTTACTCCCAATTTCTCTGTCAAAAGTGACCTCTCTCTCCTTAATGTTGGAGGAGGGAGCCCACCAATGCTTTTTCATTGACACAGTCTGGGCACTCTTCTGAGTCCCCTCCCTTTCCAAGGGTCTTTGAGGTTTTTTGCATGTCTTTTGATCCCAGAAGGGATGGAGCCAGACAGGCAAATGCTTCCCACCACTTGGTGTCCTAGCCATTGTTATCTGAACTCCTTTGAAGCTGAGAACTTGACGGTCTTATCTGTGCCATTGTCTCACCTTTCCTGTTAACTTCTGCAGCCTTTCCTTTTAGAGTTTCCTTTGCCTTCACCAAGCACTCAGACAGGCATCAGAAAAAGCAAAAGCACACAGAGCCCCTGAAAGATTGCACAATTTTCCAGAATTCCAACAGAGGCAATTTCAGGGCATGGAGAAACAGTGGGGTTTTTAAGAGAGTCTGCACAAAATATCACAAGAAAGCGATTTCTTGGTGACTATGACAAATCACAGGGTGCATATTGGATGGCATTCTCTGATTTTGCCATGTGCCTGGAAGCTGCAAAACAATGGAGCAAGACTGCAGGTCCCCAGAGGCTGAGGCAGCCTACCTCTAGGGCCACTGGTGACAAGGACCCTTAGATAAAACTCAGGTATTTGTAATTCTTTCTGTGGAATGATATTCTGTAATCTAAAAGTTATATGTCTAAAGATTGGATTGAACTCAGTGCTGTGTTCTGACTGCTACAGTGCAGATTTTTCTGTACTGACATCCTCACTGTGTGATGCACAAATCTTCAGACTTGCATGAATAGTTGGTTACCCGGTGAGGCAGCGAGGATCAAGACTTTAGTATATATTTTGGACAGATGAGTTTTTAAGTTACATAATGAAGTGTTTAAATTAAGAGATTAGTGTCCTTTGCATTTCCCTATAATCAGTGGAGAAAACTAGAGAGAGTCTCCAAAATACTGTCTAGAAAATCTCTCTCTGAAGTAGTATTTTGTTGTAATGCTAATACAAAAAAGTACAGGTAGGACATTATTTGCAGGCAGAGTTAATATCTATTACTGATGTAGGTGGAAGAATTAGACAAGCCTTTAGGTATAGAAATATTTCTTAATGCTGGAAAGAGAAGCAACAAATGCTTTGACATCTGGAATTGAAATTGAATAGTATATCCCTGTTAACACTTTTGGTATGGAAAGGAGGGAGTTATCAGTATGAATTGTACTAAAATAAAGGCACCCTTAGGAAAATATATTGTCAAGAAAGAGAACTGGTTGTAATTGCTGGATTATTCTTTTTTTGTCTTAATAGCTGTCAGTTTTCTTTTAATGGCTTCACATTAAAAAAAAGGACAGTAACTTTTTGTAGTACTAGCATTTTCCTAGTGAAAGCTGCAGTCTCAGCTTTTTCTGGTTAGGACTGGAACATACACAGAGAAATAACATCTCAGAAAAGAACTGTATGAATATTCATATTTTTGTTTAGTAGAATAATAAAAAAGACCAGAGAATGGAGAAGTGAGAACAGTTCCAAAAGAAATAAGTAATCAAGNTTTTTTTTCTTCTGGTTTGTTTAAATTAAGACATTGCTTAAATTAACATATTGCTTCAAAATGAAAAATTTCAAAAGTAACTGTAAATATATCCAAAAGTCCATAGGCAGTCACCTGATAAGTTCATACCACAGATTAACATTATAACAGTATATTGTGGAATTATCTCCCTTACAGGTAGTCTGTTTTAAACACCAACGTCAACAGTCTTTTGCCATATTTGTGAGATAGAAATGGACTCTGAATTACAGCTATGCATGTGACTTGCTACAAGTCTCTAATGGAACGTTTTTGGATGCAGATAGGTGACTAATCAAAAGTGAAACATTTCTCAGAAATTACATGGCACTGACAAATTTGTGAAGAAGCACACATGGGTTTCAGAACCTGCTGACTGTGAGAGTTTCCACCCCAAGGCTGACTGTTCCTATCCTTTTGCTCACCTTGCTGATAAGCTACCACGTGGATTGCTGAGGAGCTAAGCCTGAAGGCTGCCAGCCTTTTACCAGCACACATGGTAGATAAATAAACAACACTGTGAAACACTTTATTGTCAGAGATTGGTGCCTATGCCTGGTGCCACAGGCTGCAAATGCTGTGAGCAGTGTGTACCCAGCAGTGCCGATCAGCTTTACCGTCTCTGGAGAAGACCGTGTCCACTTTCCACATGTCACTAAGTTACTTCTGAGCACCTTGTGTTTGCATATATCCCTAAAACGCCACATGCTAAACACACACTGACCAATAAGCCCAGAAAATCCCTGGCACTTTAAAGAAAAGCTAGGATTGCAATGCAGAGCATTACTTTGCAAAACTGTCCAAATGCCAACAGGACTTTCATTGTTTAGACAAGAAAGATGGCAACAAAAGGACTACCTTAAAGGACCTCTCTTAAGTGGAGTATTGGCTTATGTCACAGCAGAACATCAGTAGATCTTGAAAGCCAGGGGAATGTCATTAAAATGAACAGATGCAGAGGCTAGTAGTACAAGGCCAGAGACAACAGCACTAACACTAAGAAATATCCAAGCTAAAGAAATGAAAAATAAAAGCCAGGCATCTTTCAGAGCTGGGTTTATACCCATAAGGGAAATTTATACAGTGGATGTGAGCAATATATTTGGAGATCAATATCATTCGTTACAGTGTGAAGGAAAGCTCTCCTCTGTTCAGTGTTAAACTAAAATACCAACAGCATATGATCAAACCTGAATTTTTAGATTAGTCATCACAAATTTCCCTTTGTGCAAAATCAGAGGATGATTAATTTATTTTCAAATCAGATTGTAAGTAAAGAAGACCAAAAAAAACCCGGGCCATTGTAGAGAGGAAAGATGGATGTATTCACTTTTGTAGACACAGAACAACCCATAAATGTAGTAAAAGATAATATGGTCTCCACAAAGTAAATTTTTTGAGACACATCATTGATGTAAAATATTTCTCTATCCTCAGAGACATCACAGCATGTTTGTCTTTATTACATGTTATCTTTTGGAAAAATAAGCCACCATCTGGCTTGTATTTGGTAACAAGCTTTTTGCACTGAAAATAAAGTAAACATTGTGATGGTAAGACAACTACCAAGGTCTAAGCAAATAGACTTTTTTTCCCCGAGAAAAGACATGAGGAACATAACCAGGGAATCTGAAGAGTTTTGGAAGGAGAGAGTGATATTCTGCTAAACAAAATTAACATTTCACTATAAACAAAATATAAATTCCATCAAATAAGAACAACATTTTGGGGTGAGAAAATGGACTGCAGTAAGGTCAGGATCATCATGGCCTGCCTGACTGAACAGAGGAGGAACGGATATAAGAGTGTGACCATTCCATTTCAAAGCTGGGATTGAAATACAACAAAAGGATTCTTGAATAGGAACAAAATTTAGTGTAGGAGCCTCAATCCTTACTTGTCCACAGGTGACTCCATAGGCTGTGTTACTATAGCTCTCAGGCATCAGGAGACACTAAAGTGCAAATCAGTGGTTTGCCTGTCCTACCAAAAACTAAGCATTCAAAAAGACAACTTTGTTTATGGTGTTTTGTTATAAAAATGTACATGACTCTACCCAATAAAGTTGCAGGTAGCTGAAACTGCCATGGAAGTCCCAAGAATACATAGAGGAATACTTTTCTTCCATTATATGTGTATGACTTGGAAATTGAATACCTTTAAAAACATCAATGACACAATAAAGGTTACAGAACAAAACTGCACTAGAACGGATTTTGCAGTCAGAGCATGCACCTAGCAATCAGATAATGAGAGAAAGAGAAGTCTGAGAGAGCTGGGACTCTAGCCTGGAGAAGAAAAAGCTCAGAGGCAGGGGGGAACTGGGGGAGGTGGAACTTATCAAATGTGATAAAAGTATACATTGATATATTGGTGAAGAAAAGGCAGCCAGACTCTTCTCAGTGGTGAGGACATGTGGCAATGGGCAGAGGTTAACACACCTGAAGTTGCATTTGAAAGCAAGAAAAAAAATCTTTTTTAGTCTGAAGTTCATCAAACGCTGGAACAGGTTGTCCAGAGAGATTGTGGAGTTTCCTTGACAGTATTCAAAACCTGACTAGGCATTTTCCTGGCCAGCTTGCTCTAGGAGGCTGTATTTGAGCAGAGAGAGTTGACTAGATAATAGAATCATAGAATATGCTGATTTGGAAGGAACTCCTCATGGTCATTGAGTTCAACCCCTGGTCCTGCACAGCACCATCCTCATGAGTCACACCATGTGCCTGAGAGCATTGTCCAAATGCTTCTTGAACTTTATCAGGCTGATGCTGTGACCACTTCACTGGGGAGCCTCTTCCAGTGCCCAAACACCCTCTGGATGAAGAACATTTTTCTAATATCCAACCTAAACCTCCCCTGACACAACTTCAGGCCATTCTGAGTCCTGTCACTGGTCACCAGAGAGAAGAGGTGTGTACCTGCCCCTCCTCTTCCACTCACAAGGAAGTTGTAGACTGCGATAAGGTCTCCTCTCAGTCTCCCCTTCTCCAGGCTGAACAGACCAAGTGACCTCAGCTGGTCCTCACACAGCTTCCCTTCAAGGCCCTTCACCATCCTCATGGCCCTCCTTTGGGCACTCTCCAATAATTTATTGTCTTTTTTTATATTGCTGCACCCAAATCTGCACACAACACTCGAGGTGAGGCCACCCCAGAGCAGAGCAGAGCAGAGCAAGACAATCCCCTCCCTTGCCCGGCTGCCGATGCTGTACCTGATGCACCCCAGGGCACTGCTGAGTCTTATTTAATTTTCCATCAACAATGATCTCAAGAGCTCCCTTCCACCCTAAACCACTGTGTGATCCTTTGACCCTTTGAAATGTGGTGAGCAAGCAGTTAAGCTGTGTGGACAACCAGGAGTTTAACAGGGGCCTCAGTGCTTGAGATAGCTTTCTTTGTCATAGCAGCGTAGAAGAAGCCATTTTACAAATAGCCTTTCTCCATAGTCCAGAAAGGAAGGACATGAATGTCAGTGAGGTAATTGCCCAGTCAGGTAACTAAAGGCAACAGCTCCAAGTCCAGACGTGACATAACTTGAACTAACGCAATTACAACTGCCTAGCACGCGGCACATCGAGGCACACCTAAATGGCAGATGGATGTTTGCCATAAAGCTTCCTGCTCATGCCATGGGACCTGCTGGAGCTCACAGTAACTTTATCACTGCTTGGGTAAGTTTCCCTTGCAAGACCTGGCGGAGTGAGAGGTCACCTTCTTTTGAATTATGGCTGCTACTTTTCTTTCTAGCACAAGGGTGATATGAGGATAATGCCATGCTAGGCAAAGGATGTGTGCTGCAGAAATACTGGCTCATCCCTGCACATTCAGAAGAGTCCACGAGCAATTAAGTCCTTTCTTTTACTCCATTCATCCATGCATCTTCCATCTGGATTTCCCAATAAAGGATGATGTAAATCCTCTATTAACCTGGCTATTTGGTTTGTACTTCCTATCCATCCAGCAAATGTGTGCAAAATCCAAAATCAGACATACCTCTTCTTCCAGAGGCACCTATAGAAAGGGAGCCCAGGTCATTTACAAGTTTTTTGAATCGTCAGTGATAATTGCTAGTTATTGTTATTTTTGTATTTCATTAGGAATAACAGCTATAAGGGAGCAGCAATGTAGGAAACATTTATAGCTCAGTAGATTCATTGTTTCCACTGTCAGTGGAACAGCTTACAAACCCTTTTCATGCAGGAGCGACCAATTCACTTTCAAAGAGCTTAAATTGTTCATTATTCTCCATCTAGTGACTGAGAATGTCATTGATCTCTCTCTACCCTGCACCATTTAAACACGGGCTGTTTTTCAACTAAACTCCCCATTAAAGCTTTCATACTCACGGAATTTTTTTTAATAGGAGTTGAATTTGAAGTTCCCAAGCTTCTTCCTGTGACCAAAGATCCGCAAGCACTTATCTTTTTCCTTTCTTTTTCTTAAGATCACAGAGTTCTCAGTGCTCTTAGAAGAAAAACAGAACTATCTTGATGAAAATATGAGATAATACCTGTTATTTTGCTAGTCAAATACTCCCATTGTCAAGCTATTACATTGTGCAAGTTGAAAACACTTGTAAGAATGGAGGTAGGCTTTATTAGCCCATGCTGTTTGCAAGCAGAAAGTTATTCTGGTGTTTCAAAGAGGTTGGTGGTGGGAAGGTGGGGTAGGGAGGGCAGTCAAGGCAAACTTCCACACAAATTTTAGTTTGATTTTTCTTTCCAGAATGGAAACTGCAGCTTTTATAATATGAAGGAAGTTTTTTGAAAATAGGTTTTCTGCAATTAAGTTGGATAAAACAGTCCTTAATAGAACAGTAAAAAAAAAAAAAAACAAAAAAAAAGGGATTTAAACCTCCGGATTGTAGAGAATAGTACTCATGAAGATTTTACTGAATTGCACAGTCTAACCCTGTCAGCATCAGATTTAATCAACACTACTACTGTTTATTTTTTCAGTTATCATAGCAAAGGACAACAAATGCTCCAGATATTTTAGAGATCAAGCACAACCAGTTATTAACAAATGTTATTGTGTCTAAAACTGAGCTGAAAATAAACATGTCTTAGAAAATTCTATGTTGGAGCTGCTAGTGTGTAGTGTGTAGACTTTAGCATCAAGTGTAATAACCAATCTGTAATAGAAGAAACCATGAGTATGTACATTTTTAGAGCTATAGGAATGTTTTGAATTCAACCTGACTAGACTGTATCAGAAGTACTCTCAGACAGGATGTTTTCCAAGTTATTTATAAACCCATGTGTTAATGATTTATTTTAGGCAAGCAGGGGAGGTGCTATAATTCAGGGCATAACAAATGAAATATTTAGTGTGTCTTGCACCTACTAATTCAAGTGAAAAAAAGAAAAAGGGAACAGTCAGAGATTTCACAGTTTGAGATGAGAATACAGTTTATGTGAACAGTAAATATGTTGAAAGGGAAATTCTGGAAGCTCAATTCTGGTTATTTGTATTAAAAACTAAAAATATTTTAATTGTGAACTTGTCTTTCTTGTTTTAATTAAGGTTTAGACCATAGATCAAAACCCAGTGCAGTGCAAGAGTACCTAGTGAGTGCAGTTATCAGAGAATCAATCTTTTCTCACTGGTTGAATTTTAAAGAATTTTGGAAACCAAATGTACCTTCCAGGTAACATTTTCTATTTCTCTGTTCACACTTTAGAGATGCAAGTCCAAGCACTTAAAGGTAGGGTAGGAGTTCAAAGTACTGTTTTGATGGGCTAGAAATTACTTTTTCAGCTTTTTCTGGCATGCATTAAAGAAGAAAAGCATCCACATAATATAGGAGGAATGTATAGAGTTATGATAAAGACCAGTGAAGTACATAGTGCACACCGTATATTAAGACCAAATTTTATGCAGAAAACATTGTTTTGACAGTGGACGATAACGTTTATGAAACCATTAATGTGAATTAATGCTGAAACTTATGTATATAAGACGAACCATTCTTAGTAAAGGCTCAGAAATGACCTTCCACAACAGCTCAGTTTCTTGTACAACAAAAGTTTGAGGGAAGCAGTCACTTTGTACTTGGGATGTAGCTGCAATCATGAACAGGTCAAACAAAACATAAAATCTATTTGCAGAAACTTATGGAACTCGACCAAGAATCTTATAATTTAGTACTGTTTGGTTTAGAAGAGCATGAGTATTTCCTAACTCAAGAAATATGGAAGTTGAAGAGAACATAATTCAGTTTTCTTCCCAGCATGTGGTTACCCAACTTTCTCTGAGAAGTCACTGTCAAGTAAATATTGATAACTCTCCAAGTAACTCCAACTTTGCTGCACATTTAACTTCTGAATAAGATAATGGGGTGATAGGAACTGGAGGAGTGAATGGACCACAATCTGTGTTAAGCAACAGGGCACAGCAGCTTTCATTGTATCAAACAACAGGGTTTGCCCCAAAATCATGCTTTGGGATGTGGTGGGGAAATCAGTAGCAGGTAGCTGATCTATGCCACAGTATTTCTTGTGGAGAGGGAAGCTGTAGGGTCCCATAGACCCCAAGGACAGGGTGACATGAGACAGGGGGTGACAGAGGAGCTAATGGAATCCTGAAGGGCCTGACCCATCCTCATCCTCACCCCAGATACAACTGCATCAGAAATAGTGGTTATAAATTTCTGAGGGAGAGGTCAATGTAGCAAGTGTATTTGTGTGTTCACAGGGGAGAGAAAACTGGGATAAAGAACTTTAGTACTATTCTTTGTGTGTGTGTGTGTGTGTGTGTGTATGTGTGTGTATGTATATATATATATATATATATATATATATGCGTGGATGTCCAAGGTTTGCAATGCATGAACTATTTACTTAACACATAAAGTCACTGCCAAGGAATATTTTTACTGTCAATTGAATTTGGCAAATCTGTATTTTGCATTCATCTGCTACTATTTGCCTTTTGTTTTCTTCATCTGTTACAGAATTAGTGATTTGAGTCTGTTCTGAAGGTGTCACTTATCATTTTGAGCACCTTCATGTGCTTCAGTCCTGTGTGATGATGGCTGTCTAGCCAAGCTTATGTGTTCGTTCACTGAGGTCAAAGAAGTCATATTCACATCCCAGTGTTCATGTAACATTCAAATATTTGGATTTAGGCTTTAAGGCTGCAAGGTGACGGACACCTGCTGTTTGATAAAGGGTTCCAGTGTTTACCCAGGAAATGAAAATTAAAGGCAGAGTTTTATGGGGGAGAGATGTTATATATTTTGTTTGTGTCCACAAGGAGCTCAAATGGGTTAATCCACCTGCTGTTGTTTGGTGAAAATGGAAAGATCAGTTCCTACAGTTCCTTTGTCATTATTGCAGTTTTATGAATGTGTTGTCATTTAAGGAGTTTATTCTTTTTACCTACAGACAAATATATCACACTCTTATGTGTGAATGTTTTGTTTGGTTTAGGATAAGAACATATGCACAATGATTTTCCTAAGGACAGTATTGGCTACAATAAATTCTGTGGAAGAATTGTTGCAATTTAGGAATATTTCAACCTTGACTGATACCTGTCTCTTTTTTTTTTTTTTTTAATCTATTTATCACCTTTCTTATGAATAAATCCTAGAATAGTTTTTGTCAAGATTTATATTTACATTTTTTATATTTTGCAAATAAAGGAAAAAATTTCTACTCCTTCAGGCAAATCTTAGATGGTAGGAAACACTGTACGTGTTCTCTCTGTGAGGTTTTCTCTACTCAAACATCTACTGCTATAAAACCTAATAAAGACTGAAATTTTTCATAAAAATACAATAAAATTGTCTAACAAGACTGTCCTAGGTCAAGTCTTTGAATTCTCATCTTCATGTTCAATTGAAAATAGGAATAAAGCACAATATTTCCATTATTTTTTTAAAAGGGAAGTCTGAGTTATTTTTGTGCTTTACTGCCTACCAGTTTAGCTGTCATTGATCCTTTGCTGTGGCTGATTTGCTGTCATGTTCTATTTGTAGTTGCCTGCAGCCATAAAAAGCTGCCAGACACTGCTAAAAAGACAGCACAAAAAGGCTTTGCACACATTTTGTCCTATTGTTTTGAAGAGCTTTCCCTTTAAGAATATGCTTTAGGTGAGATTTTGTAAGACATATAATTGAATAATAATTAGAAATTGATTGTGCCACGGATCATTTCTGTCATTTATCAAATTAATCGTCAATAACTTTCCATATTGTGGAATGGTTTGTCACATTTCAATGACTGAGCAGTTTTAAGCCAGAAAGTCATTCTAAAACTTTTTTTTTTTTTTTTTGTCCAAGTGCAAGGAACAGAATCAGCAATGGATTTCCATAGCCAGACCAGACATGGCACTGAGCTGATCTCCTTCCTTCTGGGGCCATCCTTGCAAATCTGAGTTGTGCACACCCAGGCATAGAGTGTCAAAGGGGGGAACAGACCTACACCTTCCTTTTTCTCCTTCCTCCTCCAAATACCATGGCACACTGTTTGTATGTCGACCAGAACACAGACAGACAGAGGAGTCTGGCATAGGCTAAGCCTTCTCCACAGATCAGTATTACAGTTATTTAAACCCAGTCTTTCGTAAAGAAGAGAGTGATGTTCTCCACCCTGCACCTAGTACAGGTCTGATGTGATAGACCTATGATGAAAATGATGAGGAGAAGAATAGGATGTCGGGGTTTGCTTCAAACCTTGCTATATGGTGATATCTCATTGAAGGCATAAGATAAGAAACAAGAGGGATTATTGTGAACTTTATCCCACAGAGTCAGAAGGATGTTTACTTCCACTTATCTTGTGGCTACCTATGAGATATTTCTCAATATCTGTCTGGAAGCAAACACACCTTTTTATGAGGTCTTTGTCACCTCACTCTGGGTTTATACTCAGTCTCCATGGAGCCTGAGAAGCAAACGGATGTGAGCAGTCTTGACCAACAGGTGAGTTAAACAAAGAAGATGCCAAGGCAGGAAGACAGCATTCCTCCCTGCACATGCTGAGGAGAGGGAAGGGAAGGTGCGGGAAGGGAAGGGAAGGTGCGAGAAGGGAAGGTGAGGGAAGGTGCAGGAAGGTGTGGGAAGGTGCGGGAAGGGAAGGTGAGGGAAGGGAAGGTGCGGGACGGGAAGGTGCGGGAAGGTGCGGGAAGGTGCGGGAAGG